>CATIWC010001601.1:0-31889 GCA_948472305.1 Vicia faba
TTAAAAGACTATTATTAATGATACATATTTCATATACACAAGTAATAATTAAAATTATATAATGAGGATCGATAGTATATTTATTCTCCATATTCATATTGTATTATGGAATTATAGATGTAAATAGTTTTAAATATTTTACTTCTTCTACATCTTCAAATTTCAGGTTACATCATCACTAAGAAACTAAGTTAAAAGACTATTAAATAATGACACATATTTCATATACGTTCGTAATAATTAAAACTATATAATGAGGCTAGATAGTATATTTATTCACCATATTCACATTGTATTATGGTATAATAGATGTAAACAATTTCAATATTTTTCTTCTTCTCCATCACCAAATTTTAGTTAACTTCATCACTAAGAAAATACGTTAAAAGACTATTGATTAATGACAAATATTGTATATATATAGTTAATAAGTGATATTATATAATAAAGCTTAATATAGTTTTTAGTCACCATATTTACAATGTAATATGGAATAATATATGTGATTTTTTCAATATTTTTCTTCTTCTACATCACAAAATTTTAGGTTACTACATATCTAAGACACTAAGTTAAAAGACTATTATTAATGATACATATTTCATATACACAGGTAATATTTAAAATTTCATAATGAGGAATGATAGTATATTTATTCTCCATATTAATATTGTATTATGGAATTATAAATGTAAATAATTTTGAATACTTTACTTCTTCTACACCATCAAATTTTATGTTACATCATCACTAAGAAACTAAGTTAAAAGACTATTAAATAATGACACATATTTCATATACGTTCGTAATAATTAAAGCTATATAATGGGGCTAGATAGTATATTTATTCACCATATTCACATTGTATTATGGTATAATAGATGTAAACAATTTCAATATTTTTCTTCTTCTCCATCACCAAATTTTAGGTAACTTCATCACTAAGCAAATAATTTAAAAGACTATTGATTAATGACAAATATTGTATATATATAGTTAATAAGTGATATTGTATAATAAAGCTTAATATAGTTTTTAGTCACCGTATTTACAGTGTAATATGGAATAATATTTTTAATTTTTTCAATAATTTTCTTCTTCTACATCACAAAATTTTAGGTTACTTCATAGCTAAGACACTGAGTTAAAAGACTATTATTAATGATACATATTTCATATACACAAGTAATAATTAAAATTATATAATGAGGATCGATAGTATATTTATTCTCCATATTCATATTGTATTATGGAATTATAGATGTAAATAGTTTTAAATATTTTACTTCTTCTACATCTTCAAATTTCAGGTTACATCATCACTAAGAAACTAAGTTAAAAGACTATTAAATAATGACACATATTTCATATACGTTCGTAATAATTAAAACTATATAATGAGGCTAGATAGTATATTTATTCACCATATTCACATTGTATTATGGTATAATAGATGTAAACAATTTCAATATTTTTCTTCTTCTCCATCACCAAATTTTAGGTAACTTCATCACTAAGAAAATACGTTAAAAGACTATTGATTAATGACAAATACTGTATATATATAGTTAATAAGTGATATTATATAATAAAGCTTAATATAGTTTTTAGTAACCATATTTACAATGTAATATGGAATAATATATGTGATTTTTTCAATATTTGTCTTCTTCTACATCACAAAATTTTAGGTTACTACATATCTAAGACACTAAGTTAAAAGACTATTATTAATGATACATATTTCATATACAACAGGTATATTTAAAATTTCATAATGAGGAATGATAGTATATTTATTCTCCATATTAATATTTTATTATGGAATTATAAATGTAAATAATTTTGAATACTTTACTTCTTCTACACCATCAAATTTTATGTTACATCATCACTAAGAAACTAAGTTAAAAGACTATTAAATAATGACACATATTTCATATACGTTCGTAATAATTAAAACTATATAATGGGGATAGATAGTATATTTATTCACCATATTCACATTGTATTATGGTATAATAGATGTAAACAATTTCAATATTTTTCTTCTTCTCCATCAAAAAATTTTAGGTAACTTCATCACTAAGCAAATAATTTAAAAGACTATTGATTATGACAAATATTGTATATATATAGTTAATAAGTGATATTGTATAATAAAGCTTAATATAGTTTTTAGTCACCGTATTTACAGTGTAATATGGAATAATATTTTTGATTTTTTCAATAATTTTCTTCTTCTACATCACAAAATTTTAGGTTACTTCATAGCTAAGACACTGAGTTAAAAGACTATTATTAATGATACATATTTCATATACACAAGTGATAATTAAAATTATATAATGAGGATCGATAGTATATTTATTCTCCATATTCATATTGTATTATGGAATTATAGATGTAAATAGTTTTAAATATTTTACTTCTTCTACATCTTCAAATTTCAGGTTACATCATCACTAAGAAACTAAGTTAAAAGACTATTAAATAATGACACATATTTCATATACGTTCGTAATAATTAAAACTATATAATGAGGCTAGATAGTATATTTATTCACCATATTCACATTGTATTATGGTATAATAGATGTAACAATTTCAATATTTTTCTTCTTCTCCATCACCAAATTTTAGGTAACTTCATCACTAAGAAAATACGTTAAAAGACTATTGATTAATGACAAATACTGTATATATATAGTTAATAAGTGATATTATATAATAAAGCTTAATATAGTTTTTAGTCACCATATTTACAATGTAATATGGAATAATATATGTGATTTTTTCAATATTTGTCTTCTTCTACATCACAAAATTTTAGGTTACTACATATCTAAGACACTAAGTTAAAAGACTATTATTAATGATACATATTTCATATACACAGGTAATATTTAAAATTTCATAATGAGGAATGATAGTATATTTATTCTCCATATTAATATTGTATTATGGAATTATAAATGTAATAATTTTGAATACTTTACTTCTTCTACACCATCAAATTTTATGTTACATCATCACTAAGAAACTAAGTTAAAAGACTATAAATAATGACACATATTTCATATACGTTCGTAATAATTAAAACTATATAATGGGGATAGATAGTATATTTATTCACCATATTCACATTGTATTATGGTATAATAGATGTAAACAATTTCAATATTTTTCTTCTTCTCCATCAAAAAATTTTAGGTAACTTCATCACTAAGCAAATAATTTAAAAGACTATTGATTAATGACAAATATTGTATATATATAGTTAATAAGTGATATTGTATAATAAAGCTTAATATAGTTTTTAGTCACCGTATTTACAGTGTAATATGGAATAATATTTTTGATTTTTTCAATAATTTTCTTCTTCTACATCACAAAATTTTAGGTTACTTCATAGCTAAGACACTGAGTTAAAAGACTATTATTAATGATACATATTTCATATACACAAGTGATAATTAAAATTATATAATGAGGATCGATAGTATATTTATTCTCCATATTCATATTGTATTATGGAATTATAGATGTAAATAGTTTTAAATATTTTACTTCTTCTACATCTTCAAATTTCAGGTTACATCATCACTAAGAAACTAAGTTAAAAGACTATTAAATAATGACACATATTTCATATACGTTCGTAATAATTAAAACTATATAATGAGGCTAGATAGTATATTTATTCACCATATTCACATTGTATTATGGTATAATAGATGTAAATAATTTCAATATTTTTCTTCTTCTCCATCACCAAATTTTAGGTAACTTCATCACTAAGAAAATATGTTAAAAGACTATTGATTAATGACAAATATTGTATATATATAGTTAATAAGTGATATTATATAATAAAGCTTAATACAGTTTTTAGTCACCATATTTACAATGTAATATGGAATAATATATGTGATTTTTTCAATATTTTTCTTCATCTACATCACAAAATTTTAGGTTACTTCATAGCTAAGACACTAAGTTAAAAGACTATTATTAATGATACATATTTCATATACACAGGTAATATTTAAAATTTTATAATGAGGATAGATAGTATATTTATTCTCCATATTCATATTGTATTATGGAATTATAAATGTAAATAATTTTGAATATTTTACTTCTTCTACACCATCAAATTTTAGGGTACATCATCACTAAGAAACAAAGTTAAAAGACTATTAAATAATGACACATATTTTCATATACGTTCGTAATAATTAAAACTATATAATGGGGCTAGATATTATATTTATTCACCATATTCACATTGTATTATGGTATAATAGATGTAAACAATTTCAATATTTTTCTTCTTCTCCATCACCAAATTTTAGGTAACTTCATCACTAAGCAAATAATTTAAAAGACTATTGATTAATGACAAATATTGTATATATATAGTTAATAAGTGATATTGTATAATAAAGCTTAATATAGTTTTTAGTCACCGTATTTACAGTGTAATATGGAATAATATTTTTGATTTTTTCAATAATTTTCTTCTTCTACATCACAAAATTTTAGGTTACTTCATAGCTAAGACACTGAGTTAAAAGACTATTATTAATGATACATATTTCATATACACAAGTAATAATTAAAATTATATAATGAGGATCGATAGTATATTTATTCTCCATATTCATATTGTATTATGGAATTATAGATGTAAATAGTTTTAAATATTTTACTTCTTCTACATCTTCAAATTTCAGGTTACATCATCACTAAGAAACTAAGTTAAAAGACTATTAAATAATGACACATATTTCATATACGTTCGTAATAATTAAAACTATATAATGAGGCTAGATAGTATATTTATTCACCATATTCACATTGTATTATGGTATAATAGATGTAAACAATTTCAATATTTTTCTTCTTCTCCATCACCAAATTTTAGTTAACTTCATCACTAAGAAAATACGTTAAAAGACTATTGATTAATGACAAATATTGTATATATATAGTTAATAAGTGATATTATATAATAAAGCTTAATATAGTTTTTAGTCACCATATTTACAATGTAATATGGAATAATATATGTGATTTTTTCAATATTTTTCTTCTTCTACATCACAAAATTTTAGGTTACTACATATCTAAGACACTAAGTTAAAAGACTATTATTAATGATACATATTTCATATACACAGGTAATATTTAAAATTTCATAATGAGGAATGATAGTATATTTATTCTCCATATTAATATTGTATTATGGAATTATAAATGTAAATAATTTTGAATACTTTACTTCTTCTACACCATCAAATTTTATGTTACATCATCACTAAGAAACTAAGTTAAAAGACTATTAAATAATGACACATATTTCATATACGTTCGTAATAATTAAAGCTATATAATGGGGCTAGATAGTATATTTATTCACCATATTCACATTGTATTATGGTATAATAGATGTAAACAATTTCAATATTTTTCTTCTTCTCCATCACCAAATTTTAGGTAACTTCATCACTAAGCAAATAATTTAAAAGACTATTGATTAATGACAAATATTGTATATATATAGTTAATAAGTGATATTGTATAATAAAGCTTAATATAGTTTTTAGTCACCGTATTTATAGTGTAATATGGAATAATATTTTTAATTTTTTCAATAATTTTCTTCTTCTACATCACAAAATTTTAGGTTACTTCATAGCTAAGACACTGAGTTAAAAGACTATTATTAATGATACATATTTCATATACACAAGTAATAATTAAAATTATATAATGAGGATCGATAGTATATTTATTCTCCATATTCATATTGTATTATGGAATTATAGATGTAAATAGTTTTAAATATTTTACTTCTTCTACATCTTCAAATTTCAGGTTACATCATCACTAAGAAACTAAGTTAAAAGACTATTAAATAATGACACATATTTCATATACGTTCGTAATAATTAAAACTATATAATGAGGCTAGATAGTATATTTATTCACCATATTCACATTGTATTATGGTATAATAGATGTAAATAATTTCAATATTTTTCTTCTTCTCCATCACCAAATTTTAGGTAACTTCATCACTAAGAAAATACGTTAAAAGACTATTGATTAATGACAAATACTGTATATATACAGTTAATAAGTGATATTATATAATAAAGCTTAATATAGTTTTTAGTCACAATATTTACAATGTAATATGGAATAATATATGTGATTTTTTCAATATTTTTCTTCTTCTACATCACAAAATTTTAGGTTACTACATATCTAAGACACTAAGTTAAAAGACTATTATTAATGATACATATTTCATATACACAGGTAATATTTAAAATTTCATAATGAGGAATGATAGTATATTTATTCTCCATATTAATATTGTATTATGGAATTATAAATGTAAATAATTTTGAATACTTTACTTCTTCTACACCATCAAATTTTATGTTACATCATCACTAAGAAACTAAGTTAAAAGACTATTAAATAATGACACATATTTCATATACGTTCGTAATAATTAAAACTATATAATGGGGCTATATAGTATATTTATTCACCATATTCACATTGTATTATGGTATAATAGATGTAAACAATTTCAATATTTTTCTTCTTCTCCATCACAAAATTTTAGGTAACTTCATCACTAAGCAAATAATTTAAAAGACTATTGATTAATGACAAATATTGTATATATATAGTTAATAAGTGATATTGTATAATAAAGCTTAATATAGTTTTTAGTCACCGTATTTACAGTGTAATATGGAATAATATTTTTAATTTTTTCAATAATTTTCTTCTTCTACATCACAAAATTTTAGGTTACTTCATAGCTAAGACACTGAGTTAAAAGACTATTATTAATGATACATATTTCATATACACAAGTAATAATTAAAATTATATAATGAGGATCGATAGTATATTTATTCTCCATATTCATATTGTATTATGGAATTATAGATGTAAATAGTTTTAAATATTTTACTTCTTCTACATCTTCAAATTTCAGGTTACATCATCACTAAGAAACTAAGTTAAAAGACTATTAAATAATGACACATATTTCATATACGTTCGTAATAATTAAAACTATATAATGAGGCTAGATAGTATATTTATTCACCATATTCACATTGTATTATGGTATAATAGATGTAAATAATTTCAATATTTTTCTTCTTCTCCATCACCAAATTTTAGGTAACTTCATCACTAAGAAAATACGTTAAAAGACTATTGATTAATGACAAATACTGTATATATACAGTTAATAAGTGATATTATATAATAAAGCTTAATATAGTTTTTAGTCACAATATTTACAATGTAATATGGAATAATATATGTGATTTTTTCAATATTTTTCTTCTTCTACATCACAAAATTTTAGGTTACTACATATCTAAGACACTAAGTTAAAAGACTATTATTAATGATACATATTTCATATACACAGGTAATATTTAAAATTTCATAATGAGGAATGATAGTATATTTATTCTCCATATTAATATTGTATTATGGAATTATAAATGTAAATAATTTTGAATACTTTACTTCTTCTACACCATCAAATTTTATGTTACATCATCACTAAGAAACTAAGTTAAAAGACTATTAAATAATGACACATATTTCATATACGTTCGTAATAATTAAAACTATATAATGGGGCTATATAGTATATTTATTCACCATATTCACATTGTATTATGGTATAATAGATGTAAACAATTTCAATATTTTTCTTCTTCTCCATCACAAAATTTTAGGTAACTTCATCACTAAGCAAATAATTTAAAAGACTATTGATTAATGACAAATATTGTATATATATAGTTAATAAGTGATATTGTATAATAAAGCTTAATATAGTTTTTAGTCACCGTATTTACAGTGTAATATGGAATAATATTTTTGATTTTTTCAATAATTTTCTTCTTCTACATCACAAAATTTTAGGTTACTTCATAGCTAAGACACTGAGTTAAAAGACTATTATTAATGATACATATTTCATATACACAAGTAATAATTAAAATTATATAATGAGGATCGATAGTATATTTATTCTCCATATTCATATTGTATTATGGAATTATAGATGTAAATAGTTTTAAATATTTTACTTCTTCTACATCTTCAAATTTCAGGTTACATCATCACTAAGAAACTAAGTTAAAAGAATATTATATAATGACACATATTTCATATACGTTCGTAATAATTAAAACTATATAATGAGGCTAGATAGTATATTTATTCACCATATTCACATTGTATTATGGTATAATAGATGTAAACAATTTCAATATTTTTCTTCTTCTCCATCACCAAATTTTAGGTAACTTCATCACTAAGAAAATACGTTAAAAGACTATTGATTAATGACAAATATTGTATATATATAGTTAATAAGTGATATTATATAATAAAGCTTAATATAGTTTTTAGTCACCATATTTATAATGTAATATGGAATAATATATGTGATTTTTTCAATATTTTTCTTCTTCTACATCACAAAATTTTAGGTTACTACATATCTAAGACACTAAGTTAAAAGACTATTATTAATGATACATATTTCATATACACAGGTAATATTTAAAATTTCATAATGAGGAATGATAGTATATTTATTCTCCATATTAATATTGTATTATGGAATTATAAATGTAAATAATTTTGAATACTTTACTTCTTCTACACCATCAAATTTTATGTTACATCATCACTAAGAAACTAAGTTAAAAGACTATTAAATAATGACACATATTTCATATACGTTCGTAATAATTAAAACTATATAATGGGGCTAGATAGTATATTTATTCACCATATTCACATTGTATTATGGTATAATAGATGTAAACAATTTCAATATTTTTCTTCTTCTCCATCACCAAATTTTAGGTAACTTCATCACTAAGCAAATAATTTAAAAGACTATTGATTAATGACAAATATTGTATATATATAGTTAATAAGTGATATTGTATAATAAAGCTTAATATAGTTTTTAGTCACCGTATTTACAGTGTAATATGGAATAATATTTTTGATTTTTTCAATATTTTTCTTCTTCTACATCATAAAATTTTAGGTTACTTCATAGCTAAGACACTGAGTTAAAAGACAATTATTAATGATACATATTTCATATACACAAGTAATAATTAAATTGTATAATGAGGATCGATAGTATATTTATTCTCCATATTCATATTGTATTATCACTACACCAAATTTGTCTTTTAGCAGCACCCCTACTAAAGCGCTTTTTGTAAAAAGCGCTGGTATAGGTTGCGCTAAAAACAAAATAAAAAAACACGCTAAAAAAGCGCTCTTAAAGGGGGGGGGTTACAAAAGCGCTTTCAGAAAGCGCTCTTAGAGGCTGGGGTACGAAGGCGCATTTGAAAAGCGCTCTTATAGTGGGGGGGGTATGAAAACGCTTTCTGAAAGCGCTCTTATAGGGGGCTTATGAAAGCGCTTTCAAAAGCGCTGATATAGGGGGTGGGGTACAAGAGCGCTTTTATCCTCAAAAGCGCTGGTATAGCCTTAGTTACGAAAGCGCTTTTCAAAAGCGCTGTCATACCCTCTTTACAATTAAAATTTTTTAAAACAAAATTATACTAAACGCGTTCTTCGTTTCCAAATCCCTAATTTCTGCTGAAAACGCACAAAATCTTGCATTCTCAGAAAACTCACAAAATCGTTTCCAAATCCCTAATCGTTGAAAACTCACATCGTTTCAATCGTTCTCCGTTCTCAATCGTCTTCTTCGAAAGAAAAAAAGCTTGGAATACTTAAGGATCAAGAGCTTGCTTCATCAAGTCGTCTCCAATATTTCATCATCATCTTCTTCCTAGAGGTGAGTTCATAGTTAAATTTTAGCTTTGAGAGAAAAATCCATGGTTGGGAAGTTAGGGTTTGTGTTGTTGTTGTTATGAACATGAAACTTGATGACGATACATGCTTACTTGTGTGATTTCATGTTGAATGTGTTGTGGTGTTGGTATTATAATTATTTTGGATTATGTTGGAATCATGAGATATGTTTGATTGTTGTTGATTCTTGAGAGTTTACATGTGGATTTCACTAATGTTAGAATATGGTTAGGGTTGATGGGGATGGTTTAGAAATGATTTGTATGTAGAAAATTGGGTATTTTTAGCCTAGTTGTTGTGGTAATCAATTACCACTTGGTAGTATTCGATTACCAGCTTAAAAATTGGGTTTTGGATTGTTTTGAGGACTGATAATTGATTACCACATACTGGTAATCGATTACCACTGACCATATGGAAAATTACCAAATTGAAAATGATGTGGCTTGAGTTTCATAACTCTATTTTGGACGCGGTCGGAAGCGTTAAAAAGCTAACACTGAGGGATATTACATAGATAAGTTTCCATGAGTTTATTTAAATTTACTTTTCCCGTTGAGTCTGGTTAACCCCATCATAGGATGATTCGATAGGCGCTTACTATGTGGCGTGAAAGTGGAATAAGTTAGAATGAGACGAGTCATATGATGGCTCTGCCTAAGGTTTATAGGGATATGTTAGACTATCATGTGTGTTTCATGTATGCTTATGATTTATGCAATGGATTGGTTCCTTGTGTCCACCATAAAACAAGAATCATATCTGATTATTGTGAGGTCGAATATATTAGAAAGTTAGTCAAATGCCTCGTCAATTGATGAGAAGAAATCATGATTGAGCCATGACTAATGTTTGGGTATTGGTAATGAATTGGTTATGTGTGTTTTTGAATCATATTATGAATTGTTGTTTGTGTTTATTGAATGATAATTGAGCAAAAACTATGATGAAAAGTGAAGTTAAATCTAGATTTGTACTAAGTGAATGACTTAGAAAGATAACTTAGGTAATGAAAATGATTTAGGTAGTGTGGCTTGGACGCAATGATACCTCGGTGTGTATCACAGACAAGTATTCGCTTGATTTTAAGAATAGTTGAGCATATTTTAAAGTTGTTGTGTTCTCTTGACAGTTGTTTTAAGATAAGTTGTCGACTAGACAAAACTTACTAAGGCGCAAAATCCTCTAAGATTATAGTTTTGGAGGGTTTTCAACGTGCAGTGGGCAAGAGAAGTCAACAAATTACCTCTTTATTTTTTACGAGGTTATTTGTACCATTTGGTATAGAGTTTTTAGGCGAGTAGGAAAGTCGATGCCTTTTCCACACTCGAATACCAAGGATTTTGATTTGTTCTAGAGTTTTGGTTATAGGAAACATACCTCTTTAGACTTGATTTCGATATGATATTTTGTAGTCTGAATTATTTAGAAAATATGAAACAAAGTTATTTTTATAGGGAAACATTGACGGTTAATTAGTGGATGTTGATGATAATTAGCTTGACATGGAAATACATTCAAGGCCATGTGTCGGATTTGGTCATTTCTCTGATTGAATGGATCAGTAGACCTTCTTACTGACACTATAGAAGGTACGGTTTCTTTTGAAGTTTTCTTTACAACTCATTTGTCGATGTATTCTATTTTGATTTTGAATTTCATTTCATCTTTCAGGGGGAAGGAAACCTTCAGTTGCTGCTATTGATGGTCTTGCCCTGGGTGGAGGGTTAGAGCTTGCGTGGTTTTGAGAATAAAGTTTTGGTATTGCTTCTCAATCGTCTTCCATCTTTGCTGCTGCTTTTTGCTGTTTTGCTATTTGAATTGAATCTACTCACATCTTCGTCTAAGGTGATTTTCATTATTTTATTATTATGCCTTACAGTGTAGCTTTTTTGGTGAATATCATTATATTATATATCTTTTTTTGAATTTCTTTTCAATATGCTTGAAATAGATAGATCAATCAATGTCTCTAATATTGCTCTTTAGATATTGTTTAACATCCAGCATATGGCTTAGTAGTAGTAAGCTTAGATGCTGAGTTTGTATAGTTATTAGTGTGAATCTGCTGAAATTAAATGCTGAGTTTGTATAGTGAAGTGAAAATATGGATTAAGGGATAAAATGTGTATAATTGATATTGATATAACTGTAATCATAGTAATCACTAATTACATCCTAACCCCCCAAAAACTTTCTATCATTGTTATTTTTACTTTATATTTTTTTATGTTCAAAACATTTTTCAAACAAAGCTCTTGTTTGCTTAGAATAGTAATTATTACATATAAATTGTATTATCATCTTTCCTCGTGGACTCATAATTTTAGTCATTGTATTTTGATATTTGTTGACACATCTACTACACATACAATAAAAATTTTAAACAAGACTATCAAAAATTAAGTTCAAACTTAAAACATCTTTTTATTTAAAAGAGATTTCTTACAATTTTAATTTCATATATTTATCTATCGTTAAGTGAGGTACTTACTAACTTTGTGAATTGAATTCGCCATAGGGGTTACTTGTGAAGAGTGAAAGTTTGACCGTTTTTGTTTAGCTTAATTAAGACATGGATAAGACATGGATGAATTCAAACCGATTGTCGAAAGAGTACGAGAAAGGGGTATGGGAATTTGTTGAGTTTGCGGTTGCGCACTCCAAAGACCCGCTTCGAATGCCGTGTCCTTGCTTGGTTTGCTGTTATGCCGGGGGTAAGGTTGACGGGAATCAGTTGGGATCTCATTTACTACGGTTTGGAATTGATAGAAGTTATACATGTTGGACAATGCATGGTGAGAAAAGTACCGGGAATGCTGAGTCGAGTTGTAATAGGAAGTATGCTTCAAACGACGATTGCACAGACACATACGATTGTGATCGAGTCGAAGAGATTGCAGAAGCGCTTGAAGAAGATCTTGCGGATTGTCCCAAAATGTTTGAGAGGTTGGTAAGCGATGCAGAGAAACCGTTGTATGTTGGTTGTTCAAAATTCACAAGATTGTCTGCGGTGTTAAAGTTGTACAACTTAAAGGCGGACAATGGATGGTCGGATAAAAGTTTCACAGAGTTATTAGCCCTTATGAAAGATATGCTACCAGAGGATAATGTTCTTCCCAATCGAACGTATGAAGCCAAAAAGATGTTGTCTTCTATTGGAATGAGCTATGATAAGATACATGCATGTCCAAACGATTGCGTTTTGTTTCGAAACGAGTATGCAGCGTTGAGTGAGTGTCCTAAATGTGGTGCCCCTCGATATAAGAAAAAGTTGTCTCCTGCTAAAGTCTTATGGTATTTTCCTATAATTCCGAGATTTAGACGCATGTATCGTAGTGAGACCGATTCAAGACACTTGACTTGGCATGCAGATGAAAGAATTATTGATGGAAAGTTGCGACATCCGGAAGACTCACCACAATGGAGTAAAGTTGATACTGAATATCCTGAATTTGGAAAAGAAGCAAGAAACCTTCGGTTGTCATTGTCTACTGATGGAATGAACCCGCATGGTATTCAAAGTATCTCGCATAGCACATGGCCTGTGATTCTTATGATTTATAACTTACCTCCGTGGCTATGTATGAAGCGTAAGTACATGATGTTATCTATGCTAATTTCTGGGCCTAAACAACCAGGGAATGACATAGACGTATACTTGGCACCCTTAATCGAAGATTTAAAGTTTTTGTGGGAGAGAGGTGTGGAGGTTTACGATGGGTATAGGAAAGAAAGTTTCAACTTGAGGGCGATGTTGTTTGGAACAATTAATGATTTTCCAGCATACGGAAATCTATCCGGGTACAGCAACAAGGGTCAAAAGGCGTGTCCTGTTTGTGAAGATGAAACCGATACGACACGATTGGCGCTTTGTCAGAAGAATGTCTTTCTCGGCCATCGTAGATTCTTAAATTCTAATCATCACTACCGTGGGTGGAGAAAAGCATTCAATGGAGAGGCCGAACATCGTACAGCCCCGCCTTTTTTGTCAGGTGATCAAATTTTTGAAAAGGTGAAAGATGTGAGCACTCAGTTTGGCAAGCCTTTTGCACATTCAATTGTCAAGGGTGGGTGGAAGAAGAAGTCAATTTTCTTTGAACTTCCATATTGGAAGTCGTTGTACGTAAGACATTTCCTGGATGTTATGCATATTGAAAAAAATGTATTTGACAGCGTTATAGGTACGCTACTCAATATACAAGGAAAGTCTAAGGACGGCGTTAACATAAGGAATGACATGGTAAACATGGGGATGAGAACTGAATTGGGGCCCGTGACGAAAGGAAGACGAACATATCTGCCACCTGCTGTTTACACTCTATCTAGAAAGGAGAAGAAAACATTATGTAAGTTCCTCAGTGAAGTAAAAGTTCCAGAAGGCTACTCTTCAGATATTAGAAGACTTGTGTCCATGAAAGACCTCAAGTTAAAGAGTTTGAAGACGCATGATTGCCATGTTATAATGGAACATTTTTTACCAATAGGTATACGTTCTATTCTGCCAGAAAAAGTAAGAAGCGCAATAACTAAGCTGTGTTTCTTCTTCAGGTCTATTTGTAGTAAGGTGGTCGATCCCGCGATCTTACCAACATTGCAAAATGAGATAGTTGTTACTTTATGTGATCTTGAAATGTATTTTCCTCCCTCGTTTTTTGACATAATGGTTCATCTAGTCGTTCATCTTGTGAAAGAGACACAACTGTGCGGACCAGCTTATATGAGATGGATGTACCCTGCTGAACGTTATATGAAAATATTAAAAGGGTACGTGAAAAACAGAAGTCGACCAGAGGGTTGTATTGCCGAGCGATACGTTGCTGAAGAAGCGGTTGAGTTTTGTACTGAATATCTGTCAAATGTTCAACAATTGGACTCCCCAAATCTCATATTGTCGAAAAAAAAGAAGGAAAAAGGCTAATTGGAAATAAAGTTGTGACAATATCAATGGTCGAACGGGATCAAGTGCACTTGTATGTTCTGCACAATGAGATTGAGGTTGAGCCGTTTGTTGAAATGCACAAAGTTGTTCTCCGAGATTTAAATCCAAATAGAAATGAGAACTGGATAGTACGAGAGCACAATCGAAGTTTCATACCGTGGTTTAGAGATCATATTTATTCAAAGTATCGTTCAGATCCTGCTTCAGTAACAGAAAGGTTGAGATGTTTAGCCTATGGTCCATCTGTAATTGTGCTTTCTTATAGCGCATACGCAATTAATGGATACACATTTTATACCAAAGAACAGGATGATAAAAGTACTATGCAAAATAGTGGTGTTACCTTGGTAGCTGAAGCTATGCACATATCAAGTGCGAATGACTTAAATCCGAAATTTGCAAATTTGTCATATTTTGGGGTTATCGAGCGCATTTTGGTGTTTGATTACGCGAAGTTTCAGATTCCTGTATTTGGTTGCAAGTGGGTTGAAAATAATAGTGGCGTACGAATGGATAAGTCAGGATTTTTTGCAAGTGGATCTCAATAGGGTAGGGTACAAAGATGAGCCTTTCATTCTAGCCTCTCAAGCTAAACAAGTGTTCTATGTCAATGATCCGACAAGTACGAAATGGTCTATAGTGCTTTTATCTAACAAAATAGTTGATGAAAAAATTGAAGATCAAGGTGATATTGGTGTTGGCATTGAATCTTGTACAAGAAACGATCAAAATGAGAATGAATCTTGTATTAGAAATGATCATAATGAGGGTATTTGGATCAATCCAACCGTCCGCATTGTTAAGAGACGCGTAGTACACAATCCTACCAATAAAAGAAAGAGACGTTAGTGATAAAGTAATGGTCTCGATAACCTTCACTCGCTTATGTTTAGTAATGGTCTCATTTTTATATTTTTTAATTATTATATTTAGTAATCTGGCATCGAATATGTGAAAATCTTACAATTTGTACTTTAAAACAATTTGACTAAAAATTAAGATTTATTAAATGAACATGCTTTTAATATTGATAGAGTATGCATCCCCTCATCTTTGCCTAAAAGAAATATCATGAAAAAGTAATATTGATTGTATCACATGCTTTTATTTTATTAATAATAAAAAAGTAAAATTTTTTCTACTTAACTTAAATTCTTTTTTAAGAAGGAAAGCATACATTGGGTATGTTTGGCAGATGATGCAGGGATGAATATCTTCACGTTGAACAATTAATAATGGATTGATTTTTTTTCTTCTTATAATAACTTCTATGTTGTAATTTTTTGAAATGTTTCTCATATAAAGTTAGTGTTAATAGTGTACTAATGTGCTTTAGTTTGTTTGATACAGGTTCAATGGCTCCAGATAGAGATGCTCCACCTGAAAACCCACCTGAAAACTCACAAGAAAACTCACAAGAAAGAGTTACTTCGGATACAAATGCTCCACCTGATACTGAAGCAAAAGAGGTTGCACGAGGCATCACTATTATGAAGGGAATCATTCGACATAGAGACCAAGGATTAGTATACCGATTGGAATGGAATTCTGATAAACAACCAATTGGTCCTAATTCTGCAAAGTTGACAAGTTATATTGGTACACTTGTCCGTATGCATATTCCGGTCTCCGTAGCTACCTGGAAATCGAAAACGAAAAATTTAGAATTGGAGGAGAAAAAACAAGCGATTTGGGAAGAGCTTCAGGTATATATCATATATGGTTAATTGTTGTTATTATCTTGACGATAAATTGTTTAAATTACTTATACTAACACACTATGCGTACGTTTTTTTGCAGAGGACTTTTGAGATACCAGATGAACGTAAAAGCTACATACTTAGTTTGGCCGGCAAAAGATATAGAGGGTGGAAAAGTTTTTTGACAAACACCTATCTTAAGGATAAAGATGGAAAATTTCTTGAAGAGGCACCGGACGGCCAACAAAGTATGCGACCTTCATTGATGAAGCAGATTGGGCTGAGTTTGTAAAGCAAAGAGATGAAGCTTTTCAGAAAAAGAGTGCCACGAATAGTGAGAGAGCATCCAAACCCGCGTATCCATACAAAAAAGGGCGTTTGGGATATGCACGCTTAGAGGATAAAATTGTAAGTAAATAGAAATGCGTTTTAATTAATTGTCTACATGTGCATGTTTTAATTGACGATTTTATCGTTGTGTCAATGCATAGTTAGAGGAGACTAAAAGTGAGGAAGCTTCACTTCCTGTACATGTGTTGTGGAAGGAAGCTCGTGTGGGCAAGAATCAAGCTGTCGATCCCGATGTTCAGAGAGTTTATACTGAATGTGTAAGTATAATACTGTGTCTTTAATTAAATCAAATGTTTTTTAATATATAAATGATTTTTTATCTCCACTAATAATTATTTAAATGTAAATGAATTACAGGAGACCTTGTCGCAATCGGCATCCACCGGTGAGGAGAGCGTACTTAGTAGAGTACTAGATGCTCCCGAGTATCCCGGTCGGGTGAGGGGTAAGGGTCATGGTGTGACTCCAACCTCTTTTTATAAGATTTCTAGGAGAAGATCTAAATCTTACCAATGAAGAAGTGTTGCAAAAGTTGCAGGAATTGCAAGCACAGGTCTCTGAATTGCAAAGAGATAAAGATATGTATATGAGAGAAAATTGCAACACTTCATCGGTGAGAGAAACTAGTGATAAGGCTAGTATCAACTATCAAAAGAAATTTCCCGAGGTAATTATAAGTTTTTTTCCTTACAAACTGTTCTATTTTATTAATGATAATGACTTTATATTTTCTATTTGTTTAGGGCATTTCATCTTGCCAACTATACTTATCGTCACCGAATTATCGACTAGTTGGCAAGGGAAAAGTGCACAACACTTCGGGAGATTTACTTCACCACAGACCGCTCCCGGATGGACACCTGAAAGTATCGGTGGATGTTGTATTAGATCGTGATGCGATTCTACCGGTACCTGACATGGTCTCAGAGACGACATTGCTGCGAGATGCAATAGGATCATTTGTTGCATGGCCCTCGGAGCTCATTACCATTAGTGATGAGGTATACTGAAAACGATTATGAATCATTTAGTTTTCGAATGTCAATTCTAAACCGTTTATTAATTATTTTTTACATTTTAATTTTAGACTGCTCCTATAAAACCCGCAATTAAGGGTAAAGGGATTTTACAGGAGGAGGAGTCTGTTGCATCACTAAAAGAGGTACATTTAAAGTGTTAATATATAGTCTGAATCTAAATCTGCATGATTTTATATTTTACCTAACTTATATGATTTTTAGGCATCCGCTCGGGAGTCACAACAAGTGATGCAGCAGGTTCGTAGCTTACCACCCACTGGTCCTCCGAAGCAAGCGGCAAAAAAAGGCGGTGCTTTTGTGCCTCGATACCGTTCGACACTCGCAACAATGGTTGATATGTCCGATTTGAAGGATGGTGGTTTACGTGAAATCAACATGGATGAAAGTGTCTTCGGTATTGAATTCCCGTCACATATTACATTTGATGACTTGGAAGAGATTTTTAGGCATGATCAACTAGGCGTCAGTAATATGCACTCATACATCCGGTAATATTCACTCATCCGATATATTATTTAATTAGTCCCACAATATAATTTATTTACACATTTCAATGAAAATAATCTAATGTTTATTATGTTTTTATTTAAGGTTGTTGTATGACAGAGTGTTGCGCGGGACTGCATTGTCTAACAGATTCCGTTTCGTGTCTTCCGCCCATTGCAGCGGAATGACAATTGCTTCGGAACCGGAATCAGTTAGACAGCGCTTAGTAGATAGATTCATGTCCACCGGCAATACAGAAAGTCTGCATCTTTGGGCGTATAATACCCGACCAGTAGGGTTAGTTTCTCATTCTTGGTTCATCTAATCTCTGTTTCTTTTGTGTATAGCAAAATTTTCATATAACCTATTGTTTTAATTTATAGAGCACACTGGTTGCTGCTTGCTATCAACCCGATAAGAGAAGTCGTGTATTATCTAAATTCGGTAAATGGTGAATGGACCAATTATCCGCTATGAAGGAAAATGTTGATTTGTAAGTGGGATCGTTCTAAATATATATTCGTGTATATTTATATATTTTCTTATTTGTGGGATTGATCTAAACATATGCTTTTATATATTTAATAATTAGATCAATACAAGTGTTCCGTAGTCAACGGGACGCACAGGTATCCCGGACTAAATCAAACAACATCACTTGGATCCAAGTGCAGGTACATTACTTTTCACAATTTTGCTTATAATATTTATGCTACTTGGTAAAACAAGACAACTATAGAATCTTATTTGTTTTATTATGTAGTGTCCGCAACAGCGAAACAGTCATGATTGCGGATACTTTGTTTTGAGGTTCATGAAAGAAATCCTTCAGGCGAATCAATTAGAGATTCCGCTCACGGTATGAATTTATAACTTAAGATAATTTCATATAATTTATTACATTTAACTAAATATATCATTTATATTATGTTTTTGTTTTGTAGTACCTTGACGAATTCCGTGCTGCTGGGTACCCGAAGCTTAAGTTGGAAGAAATTAAAGAAGATTTGTGTCAATATTATATTAAGCAATTTTTCATGTAGGATTTGTGTCGATTTGAACTATAATATTATTGATGTAATGATGTATATATATAATTTTGGATATTATAATGGTATTATATTAGTATATATATTGTCTTACTGATGGCTGAAATAATAGCGTCGAAAATATATTACAGGTCAAAAATATATTACAGGTCGAAAATATTACAGGTCGAAAACATTACAGGTCGACTAGGAGGATTAAATTATAGGCTGCACATAAAAATACCTCATTTAGAAACGACAGCGCTTTTAAAAAGCGCTCTTAAAGGTCCACCTACTAAAGCGCTTCTTAGTAAAAGCGCTGCCAAAGACCAGTAAAAAAAGCATAAAAAATTAAAAAAAAACGCAGCATACAAAAGCGCTTTTGGAAAAGCGCTCTTATAGGGGGGCCTATCAGAGCGCTTTTTCCAGAAAAAGCGCTCTCATAGGGGGGCCTACCAGAGCGCTTTTCCAAAAGCGCTTTTGTATGCTGCGTTTTTTTTTAATTTTTTATGCTTTTTTACTGGTCTTTGGCAGCGCTTTCTGGGAAAAGCGCTCTTAAAGGGGGGTCTACCAGAGCGCTTTTTCCAGGAAAGCGCTCTTATAGGGGGTCCTACCAGAGCGCTTTTTCCAGGAAAGCGCTCTTAAAGGGGGGGTCTACCAGAGCGCTTTTAGAAGCGCTTTTGTTACCTACGCCAGCGCCAGCTATTAAAGCGCTTTTAAAGGCCAAAATAAGCGCTTTAAAAGCCCTTTTCCGTAGTAGTGTATGGAATTATAGATGTAAATAGTTTTGAATATTTTACTTCTTCTACATCTTTAAATTTCAGGTTACATCATCACTAAGAAACTAAGTTAAAAGACTATTAAATAATGGCACATATTTCATATATGTTCGTAATAATTAAAACTATATAATGAGGCTAGATAGTATATTTATTCACCATATTCACATTGTATTATGGTATAATAGATGTAAACAATTTCAATATTTTTCTTCTTCTCCATCACCAAATTTTAGGTAACTTCATCACTAAGAAAATACGTTAAAAGACTATTGATTAATGACAAATATTGTATATATATAGTTAATAAGTGATATTATATAATAAAGCTTAATACAGTTTTTAGTCACCATATTTACAATGTAATATGGAATAATATATGTGATTTTTTCAATATTTTTCTTCTTCTAGATCACAAAATTTTAGGTTACTTCATAGCTAAGACACTAAGTTAAAAGACTATTATTAATGATACATATTTCATATACACAAGTAATATTTAAAATTTTATAATGAGGATCGATAGTATATTTATTCTCCATATTCATATTGTATTATGGAATTATAAATGTAAATAATTTTGAATATTTTACTTCTTTTACACCATCAAATTTTAGGTTACATCATCACTAAGAAACTAAGTTAAAAGACAATTAAATAATGACACATATTTCATATACGTTCGTAATAATTAAAACTATATAATGGGGCTAGATAGTATATTTATTCACCATATTCAAATTGTATTATGGTATAATAGATGTAAACAATTTCAATATTTTTCTTCTTCTCCATCACCAAATTTTAGGTAACTTCATCACTAAGCAAATAATTTAAAAGACTATTGATTAATGACAAATATTGTATATATATAGTTAATAAGTGATATTGTATAATAAAGCTTAATATAGTTTTTAGTCACCGTATTTACAGTGTAATATGGAATAATATTTTTGATTTTTTCAATAATTTTCTTCTTCTACATCACAAAATTTTAGGTTACTTCATAGCTAAGACACTGAGTTAAAAGACTATTATTAATGATACATATTTCATATACACAAGTAATAATTAAAATTATATAATGAGGATCGATAGTATATTTATTCTCCATATTCATATTGTATTATGGAGTTATAGATGTAAATAGTTTTAAATATTTTACTTCTTCTACATCTTCAAATTTCAGGTTACATCATCACTAAGAAACTAAGTTAAAAGACTATTAAATAATGACACATATTTCATATACGTTCGTAATAATTAAAACTATATAATGAGGCTAGATAGTATATTTATTCACCATATTCACATTGTATTATGGTATAATAGATGTAAACAATTTCAATATTTTTCTTCTTCTCCATCACCAAATTTTAGGTAACTTCATCACTAAGCAAATACGTTAAAAGACTATTGATTAATGACAAATATTGTATATATATAGTTAATAAGTGATATTATATAATAAAGCTTAATATAGTTTTTAGTCACCATATTTACAATGTAATATGGAATAATATATGTGATTTTTTCAATATTTTTCTTCTTCTATATCACAAAATTTTAGGTTACTACATATCTAAGACACTAAGTTAAAAGACTATTATTAATGATACATATTTCGTATACACAGGTAATATTAAAAATTTCATAATGAGGAATGATAGTATATTTATTCTCCATATTAATATTGTATTATGGAATTATAAATGTAAATAATTTTGAATACTTTACTTCTTCTACACCATCAAATTTTATGTTACATCATCACTAAGAAACTAAGTTAAAAGACTATTAAATAATGACACATATTTCATATACGTTCGTAATAATTAAAACTATATAATGAGGCTACATAGTATATTTATTCACCATATTCACATTGTATTATGGTATAATAGATGTAAACAATTTCAATATTTTACTTCTTCTCCATCACAAAATTTTAGGTAACTTCATCACTAAGCAAATACGTTAAAAGACTATTGATTAATGACAAATATTGTATATATATAGTTAATAAGTGATATTGTATAATAAAGCTTAATACAGTTCTTAGTCACCATATTTACAGTGTAATATGGAATACTATATGTGATTTTTTTAATATTTTTCTTCTTCTACATCACAAAATTTTACGTTACTTCAAAGCTAAGACACTAAGTTAAAAGACTATTATTAATGATACATATTTCATATACACAGGTAATATTTAAAATTTTATAATGAGGATCGATAGTATATTTATTCTCCATATTCATATTGTATTATGAAATTATAAATGTAAATAGTTTTGAATATTTTACTTCTTCTACACCATCAAATTTTAGTGTACTTCATGACTAAGAAACTAAGTTAAAAGACTATTAAATAATGACACATATTTCATATACGTTCGTAATAATTAAAACTATATAATGAGGCTAGATAGTATATATATTCACCATATTCACATTGTACTATTGTATAATAGATGTAAACAATTTCAATATTTTACTTCTTCTCCATCACCAAATTTTAGGTAACTTCATAACTAAGCAAATACGTTAAAAGACTATTGATTAATGACAAATATTGTATATATATAGTTAATAAGTGATATTATATAATAAAGCTTAATACAGTTTTTAGTCACCATATTTACGGTGTAATATGGAATAATATATGTTATTTTTTTCAATATTTTTCTTCTTCTACATCACAAAATTTTAGGTTACTTCATAGCTAAGACATTAAGTTAAAAGACTAATATTAATGATACAGATTTCATATACACAGGTAATATTTAAAATTTTATAATGAGGATCTATAGTATATTTATTCTCCATATTCATATTGTGTTATGAAATTATAAATGTAAATAGTTTTGAATATTTTACTTCTTCTACACAATCAAATTTTAGTGTACTTCCTCATTAAGAAACTAAGTTAAAAGACTATTAAATAATGACACATATTTAATATACGTTCGTAATAATTAAAACTATATAATTAGGGTAGATAGTATATTTATTCACCATATTCACATTGTATTATGGTATAATAGATGTAAACAATTTCAATATTTTTCTTCTTCTCCATCACCAAATTTTAGGTAACTTCATCACTAAGAAAATACGTTAAAAGACTATTGATTAATGACAAATATTGTATATATATAGTTAATAAGTGATATTATATAATAAAGCTTAATACAATTTTTAGTCACCATATTTACAGTGTAATATGGAATAATATATGTGATATTTTCAATATTTTTCTTCTTCTACATCACAAAATTTTAGGTTACTTCATAGCTAAGACACTGAGTTAAAAGACTATTATTAATGATACATATTTCATATACACAAGTAATAATTAAAATTATATAATGAGGATCGATAGTATATTTATTCTACATATTCATATTGTATTATGGAATTATAGATGTAAATAGTTTTGAATATTTTACTTCTTCTACATCTTCAGATTTCAGTTTACATCATCACTAAGAAACTAAGTTAAAAGACTATTAAATAATGACACATATTTCATATACGTTCGTAATAATTAAAACTATATAATGAGGCTAGATAGTATATTTATTCACCATATTCACATTGTATTATGGTATAATAGATGTAAACAATTTCAATATTTTTCTTCTTCTCCATCACCAAATTTTAGGTAACTTCATCACTAAGAAAATACGTTAAAAGACTATTGATTAATGACAAATATTGTATATATATAGTTAATAAGTGATATTATATAATAAAGCTTAATACAGTTTTTAGTCACCATATTTACAGTGTAATATGGAATAATATATGTGATTTTTTCAATATTTTTCTTCTTCTACATCACAAAATTTTAGGTTACTTCATAGCTAAGACACTAAGTTAAAAGACTATTATTAATGATACATATTTCATATACATAGGTAATATTAAAAATTTTATAATGAGGATCGATAGTATATTTATTCTCCATATTCATATTGTATTATGGAATTATAAATGTAAATAATTTTGAATATTTTACTTCTTCTACACCATCAAATTTTAGGTTACATCATCACTAAGAAACTAAGTTAAAAGACTATTAAATAATGACACATATTTCATATACGTTCGTAATAATTAAAACTATATAATGAGGCTAGATAGTATATTTATTCACCATATTCAAATTGTATTATGGTATAATAGATGTAAACAATTTCAATATTTTACTTCTTCTCCATCACCAAATTTTAGGTAACTTCATCACTAAGCAAATACGTTAAAAGACTATTGATTAATGACAAATATTGTATATATATAGTTAATAAGTGATATTGTATAATAAAGCTTAATACAGTTTTTAGTCACCGTATTTACAGTTTAATATGGAATAATATTTGTGATTTTTTCAATATTTTTCTTCTTCTACATCACAAAATTTTAGGTTACTTCATAGCTAAGACACTAAGTTAAACGACTATTATTAATGATACATATTTCATATACACATGTAATAATTAAAATTATATAATTAGGATCGATAGTATATTTATTCTCCATATTCATATTGTATTATGGAATTATAAATGTAAATAATTTTAAATATTTTACTTCTTCTACACCATCAAATTTTAGGTTACATCATCACTAAGAAACTAAGTTAAAAGACTATTAAATAATGACACATATTTCATATACGTTCGTAATAATTAAAACTACATAATGAGGCTAGATAGTATATTTATTCACCATATTCAGATTGTATTATGGTATAATAGATGTAAACAATTTCAATATTTTACTTCTTCTCCATCACCAAATTTTAGGTAACTTCATCACTAAGCAAATACGTTAAAAGACTATTGATTAATGACAAATATTGTATATATATATAGTTAATAAGTGATATTGTATAATAAAGCTTAATACAGTTTTTAGTCACCGTATTTACAGTTTAATATGGAATAATATTTGTGATTTTTTCAATATTTTTCTTCTTCTACATCACAAAATTTTAGGTTACTTCATAGCTAAGACACTAAGTTAAACGACTATTATTAATGATAGATATTTCATATACACAGGTAATAATTAAAATTATATAATTAGGATCGATAGTCTATTTATTCTCCATATTCATATTGTATTATGGAATTATAGATGTAAATAGTTTTGAATATTTTACTTCTTTTACGCCATCAAATTTTAGGTTACTTCATCACTAAGAAACTAAGTTAAAAGACTATTAAATAATGACACATATTTCGTATACGTTCGTAATAATAAAAACTATATAATGAGGCTAGATAGTATATTTATTCACCATATTCACATTGTATTATGGTATAATAGATGTAAACAATTTCAATATCTTTCTTCTTCTCCATCACCAAATTTTAGGTAACTTCATAGCTAAGACATTAAGTTAAAAGACTATTGATTAATGACAAATATTGTGTATATATAGTTAATAAGTGATATTATATAATAAAGCTTAATAAAGTTTTTAGTCACCATATTTACAGTGTAATATGGAATAATATATGTGATTTTTTCAATATTTTTCTTCTTCTACATCACAAAATTTTTGGTTACTTCAAAGCTAAGACACTAAGTTAAAAGACTATTTATTAATGATACATATTTCATATACACAGGTAATATTTAAAATTATTTAATGAGGATCGATAGTATATTTATTCTCCATATTCATATTGTATTATGAAATTATAAATGTAAATAGTTTTGAATATTTTACTTCTTCTACACCATCAAATTTTAGTGTACTTCATCACTAAGAAACTAAGTTAAAAGACTATTAAATAATGACACATATTTAATATACGTTCGTAATAATTAAAACTATATAATGAGGGTAGATAGTATATTTATTCACCATATTCACATTGTATTATGGTATAATAGATGTAAACAATTTCAATATTTTTCTTCTTTTCCATCACCAAATTTTAGGTAACTTCATCACTAAGAAAATACGTTAAAAGACTATTGATTAATGACAAATATTGTATATATATAGTTAATAATTGATATTATATAATAAAGCTTAATACAATTTTTAGTCACCATATTTACAGTGTAATGTGGAATAATATATGTGATTTTTTCAATATTTTTCTTCTTCTACATCACAAAATTTTAGGTTACTTCATAGCTAAGACACTAAGTTAAAAGACTATTATTAATGATACATATTTCATATACACAGGTAATATTTAAAATTTTATAATGAGGATCGATAGTATATTTATTCTCCATATTCATATTGTATTATGAAATTATAAATGTAAATAGTTTTGAATATTTTACTTCTTCTACATCTTCAAATTTTAGGTTACATCATCACTAAGAAACTAAGTTAAAAGACTATTAAATAATGACACATATTTCATATACGTTCGTAATAATTAACACTATATAATGAGGCTAGATAGTATATTTATTCACCATATTCACATTGTATTATGGTATAATAGATGTAAACAATTTCAATATTTTTCTTCTTTTCCATCACCAAATTTTAGGTAACTTCATCACTAAGAAAATACATTAAAAGACTATTGATTAATGACAAATATTGTATATATATAGTTAATAAGTGATATTGTATAATAAAGCTTAATACAGTTTTTAGTCACCATATTTTCAGTGTAATATGGAATAATATTTTTGATTTTTTCAATATTTTTCTTCTTCATCATCACAAAATTTTAGGTTACTTCATAGCTAAGACACTAAGTTAAAAGACTATTATTAATGATACATATTTCATATACACAAGTAATAATTAAAATTATATAATGAGGATCAATAGTATATTTATTCTCTATATTCATATTGTATTATGGAATTATAGATGTAAATAGTTTTGAATATTTTACTTCTTCTACATCTTCAAATTTTAGTGTACTTCATCACTAAGAAACTAAGTTAAAAGACTATTAAATAATGACACATATTTCATATACGTTCATAATAACTAAAACTATATAATGAGGCTAGATAATATATTTATTCACCATATTCACATTGTATTATGGTATAATAGATGTAAACAATTTCAATATTTTTCTTCTTCTCCATCACCAAATTTTAGGTAACTTCATCACTAAGCAAATACTTTAAAAGACTATTGATTAATGGCAAATATTGTATATATAAAGTTAATAAGTGATATTATATAATAAAGCTTAATACAGTTCTTAGTCACCATATTTACAGTGTAATATGGAATAATATATGTGATTTTTTCGATATTTTTCTTCTTCTAAATCACAAAATTTTAGGTTACTTCAAAGCTAAGACACTCAGTTAAAAGACTATTATTAATGATACATATTTCATATACAAAGGTAATATTTAAAATTTTAAAATGAGGATCGATAGTATATTTATTCTCCATATTCATATTGTATTATGGAATTATAGATGTAAATAGATTTGAATATTTTACTTCTTCTACATCATCAAATTTTAGGTTACATCATCATTAAGAAACTAAGTTAAAAGACTATTAAATAATGACACATATTTCATATACGTTCGTAATAATTAAAACTATATAATGAGGCTAGATAGTATATTTATTCACCATATTCACATTGTATTATGGTATAATAGATGTAAACAATTTCAATATTTTTCTTCTTCTCCATCACCAAATTTTAGGTAACTTCATCACTAAGTAAATACGTTAAAAGACTATTGATTAATGACAAATATTGTATATATGAAGTTAATAAGTGACATTATATAATAAAGCTTAATACAGTTCTTAGTCACCATATTTACAGTGTAATATGGAATACTATATGTGATTTTTTCGATATTTTACTTCTTCTACATCACAAAATTTTAGGTTACTTCATAGCTAAGACATTAAGTTAAAAGACTAATATTAATGATACAGATTTCATATACACAGGTAATATTTAAAATTTTATAATGAGGATCGATAGTATATTTATTCTCCATATTCATATTGTGTTATGAAATTATAAATGTAAATAGTTTTGAATATTTTACTTCTTCTACACCATCAAATTTTAGTGTACTTCATCACTAAGAAACTAAGTTAAAAGACTATTAAATAATGACACATATTTCATATACGTTCGTAATAATTAAAACTATATAATGAGGCTAGATAGTATATTTATTCACCATATTCACATTTTATTATGGTATAATAGATGTAAACAATTTCAATATTTTTCTTCTTCTCCATCACCAAATTTTAGGTAACTTCATCACTAAGAAAATACGTTAAAAGACTATTGATTAATGACAAATATTGTATATATATAGTTAATAAGTGATTTTATATAATAAAGCTTAATATAGTTTTTAGTCACCATATTTACAATGTAATATGGAATAATATATGTGATTTTTTCAATATTTTTCTTCTTCTACATCACAAAATTTTAGGTTACTACATATCTAAGACACTAAGTTAAAAGACTATTATTAATGATACATATTTCATATACACAGGTAATATTTAAAATTTTATAATGAGGATCGATAGTATATTTATTCTCCATATTCATATTGTATTATGGAATTATAAATGTAAATAATTTTGAATATTTTACTTCTTCTACATCTTCAAATTTCAGGTTACATCATCACTAAGAAACTAAGTTAAAAGACTATTAAATAATGACACATATTTCATATACGTTCGTAATAATTAAAACTATATAATGAGGCTAGATAGTATATTTATTCACCATATTCACATTGTATTATGGTATAATAGATGTAAACAATTTCAATATTTTTCTTCTTCTCCATCACCAAATTTTAGGTAACTTCATCACTAAAAAAATACGTTAAAAGACTATTGATTAATGACAAATATTGTATATATATAGTTAATAAGTGATATTATATAATAAATCTTAATACAGTTTTTAGTAACCATATTTACAATGTAATATGGAATAATATATGTGATTTTTTCAATATTTTTCTTCTCCTACGTCACAAATTTTAGGTTACTACATATCTAAGACACTAAGTTAAAAGACTATTATTAATGATACATATTTCATATACACAGGTAATATTTAAAATTTTATAATGAGGATGGATAGTATATTTATTCTCCATATTCATATTGTATTATGGAATTATAAATGTAAATAATTTTGAATATTTTACTTCTTCTACACCATCAAATTTTATGTTACATCATCACTAAGAAACTAAGTTAAAAGACTATTAAATAATGACACATATTTCATATACGTTCGTAATAATTAAAACTATATAATGAGGCTAGATAGTATATTTATTCACCATATTCACATTGTATTATTGTATAATAGATGTAAACAATTTCAATTTTTTACTTCTTCTCCATCACCAAATTTTAGGTAACTTCATCACTAAGCAAATACGTTAAAAGACTATTGATTAATGACAAACATTGTATATATATAGTTAATAAGTGATATTATATAATAAAGCTTAATATAGTTTTTAGTCACCATATTTACAGTGTAATATGGAATAATATATGTGATTTTTTTCAATATTTTTCTTCTTCTACATCACAAAATTTTAGGTTACATCATAGCTAAGACATTAAGTTAAAAGACTAATATTAATGACACATATTTCATATACACAGGAAATAATTAAAATTATATAATGAGGATCGATAGTATATTTATTCTCCATATTCATATTGTATTATGGAATTATAGATGTAAATAGTTTTGAATATTTTACTTCTTCTACATCATCAAATTTTAGGTTACATCATCACTAACAAACTAAGTTAAAAGACTATTAAATAATGACACATATTTCATATACGTTCGTAATAATTAAAACTATATAATGAGGCTAGATAGTATATTTATTCACCATATTCACATTGTATTATGGTATAATAGATGTAAACAATTTCAATATTTTTCTTCTTCTACTTCACCATATTTACAGTGTAATATGGAATAATATATGTGATTTTTTTAATATTTTTCTTCTTCTACATCACAAAATTTTACGTTACTTCATAGCTAAGACACTAAGTTAAAAGACTATTATTAATGATACATATTTCATATACACAGGTAATATTTAAAATTTTATAATGAGGATCGATAGTATATTTATTCTCCATATTCATATTGTATTATGGAATTATAGATGTAAATTGTTTTGAATATTTGACTTCTTCTACACCATCAAATTTTAGTGTACTTCATCACTAAGAAACTAAGTTAAAAGACTATTAAATAATGACACATATTTCATATACGTTCGTAATAATTAAAACTATATAATGAGGCTAGATAGTATATTTATTCACCATATTCACATTGTATTATGGTATAATAGATGTAAACAATTTCAATATTTTACTTCTTCTCCATCACCAAATTTTAGGTAACTTCATCACTAAGCAAATACTTTAAAAGACTATTGATTAATGGCAAATATTGTATATATAAAGTTAATAAGTGATATTATATAATAAAGCTTAATACAGTTCTTAGTCACCATATTTACAGTGTAATATGGAATAATATATGTGATTTTTTCGATATTTTTCTTCTTCTAAATCACAAAATTTTAGGTTACTTCAAAGCTAAGACACTCAGTTAAAAGACTATTATTAATGATACATATTTCATATACAAAGGTAATATTTAAAATTTTAAAATGAGGATCGATAGTATATTTATTCTCCATATTCATATTGTATTATGGAATTATAGATGTAAATAGATTTGAATATTTTACTTCTTCTACATCATCAAATTTTAGGTTACATCATCACTAAGAAACTAAGTTAAAAGACTATTAAATAATGACACATATTTCATATACGTTCGTAATAATTAAAACTATATAATGAGGCTAGATAGTATATTTATTCACCATATTCACATTGTATTATGGTATAATAGATGTAAACAATTTCAATATTTTTCTTCTTCTCCATCACCAAATTTTAGGTAACTTCATCACTAAGTAAATACGTTAAAAGACTATTGATTAATGACAAATATTGTATATATGAAGTTAATAAGTGACATTATATAATAAAGCTTAATACAGTTCTTAGTCACCATATTTACAGTGTAATATGGAATACTATATGTGATTTTTTCGATATTTTACTTCTTCTACATCACAAAATTTTAGGTTACTTCATAGCTAAGACATTAAGTTAAAAGACTAATATTAATGATACAGATTTCATATACACAGGTAATATTTAAAATTTTATAATGAGGATCGATAGTATATTTATTCTCCATATTCATATTGTGTTATGAAATTATAAATGTAAATAGTTTTGAATATTTTACTTCTTCTACACCATCAAATTTTAGTGTACTTCATCACTAAGAAACTAAGTTAAAAGACTATTAAATAATGACACATATTTCATATACGTTCGTAATAATTAAAACTATATAATGAGGCTAGATAGTATATTTATTCACCATATTCACATTTTATTATGGTATAATAGATGTAAACAATTTCAATATTTTTCTTCTTCTCCATCACCAAATTTTAGGTAACTTCATCACTAAGAAAATACGTTAAAAGACTATTGATTAATGACAAATATTGTATATATATAGTTAATAAGTGATTTTATATAATAAAGCTTAA
>CATIWC010001602.1:0-263755 GCA_948472305.1 Vicia faba
ATATATATATATATATATATATATATTTATTAATATATTTAGGGTTAAAATGCAAAATACATACACTTTTTATTTTTATTAATATTTAAATATAAAAATATCTTTTGACAAATATACTTCACTTTATTTTATTTTTGTATACAATAAATAAATACTTGTACATAATAAATAAATAATGCATTTATTTTAATAGAATTAGGGTTTAACCCAAAACATGAAAAACTCCCAAAAAAATAATACTTTTATTTTTGTTTATTTTGACATATAAAAATACTTTTGTCATACATACGAAAAACCATTTTTGCATCTTGCATATTTATTCTTATTTTATTTAAATTGTGCAATTAAATAATTCAATATTGATGTAATAGTTTAGGTTTAAATTCCTTGTCAAATCCCCATTTGAACATTTGTACCCCCCTTCCCATATATGGTTTCGTAATAGCTTAGTTAAATTTATTTTCGCACTTTATTGCTTTCTAATTATACCATGTTAGAATTAGGGTTTGTATGCGAAAAAATAACGAAAATAGTTTTGACCTAATTTCAAGATAAACAAGCATGAAAATGGACACATAAATCACACTTGCACCCCCTAGGGTATTCCACTTGTTGCCTTTCAAAATTGGGCCATATTGCATGTTAGGTCTCTTTGGGCAAAACAAACACAAATCAAATGATCATAGTCCCTCGATGACGCTTTCAAAAAAGTTGCCTAAACAAATGATCAAGTCCCTTAAAGAAAAATTGCCCAAAGATACTTGACACCATTGCAATTATGGTCTAAACGATGACCCGCGCCCGTCCCTTTCACATCCTAACATGAGATGGTCCACCAAATACAATGGTGGAACAAACTTGTTAAAAGGGTTAAAACATAGCAATAAACTTTGAGAAATTTAGGAGTAGATAACCTCTTAGTTACTTGAATCAAACTTGCAAAAACAAAACACTTGCCTATTTTCCAAAACCACACCTCACAACACTTTCAAAACAACTTTCAAAAACAAATGAAAACCTTTTCAAAAGACATACATATTTGTATACATCCCAACATGGATCATTACAAAGGTTGCCACCACATTGGCTTCTTTTCAAAACATTTTCAAACCCACACACACAAAGCACCATTTCAAACAATTGAAAACAAAAGGCAAGTGATCTAAGCAAGTAACTAAGAGCCCATGGATAACCATGGATAGAAAGGGTGCTAATACCTTCCCTTTCTATAATCTACTCCCCGAACCCAAGAAAACATCTCAAAGGTTTTTGCTGTGCTTTTTAACCTTTCCTTAGGATAAAATAAAAAGATGGCGACTCTTGCTTAACCGAAACATTTGCGAAAACAAACACAAAACCCTAGTCAGTTCTCCCACCGTATCACAGTGTAAAATAGTTGTTTTGCAAGATAGAAAAGAAAAACAAAGAGCGCAAAATTTGAAATGCAAGAAAACGTCCAATGCTTTTATTAATGATATATGAAAATGACACACATAAAGCCCTCACAAACAAAGCCACGATGTCTCGGGTAAGGCACCGGGCCGTAAGGTTTTAAAGATTGTCTATTACAAATTCAAAACAAAAGTCTCATTACTGGGTAATAAAAGAAATTGGCACGAAGTCCTTTGCCGTCCAATTGCTTAGTCCTCCGTTGGTGGTCGGGTAAATCCAGCTGTCAAACTCTGACTCTTCATCATCGTCTTCAATCATATTCACTTTAGAATTGTTGATAAACAGGGGAGGTCTTCCAATCCATGCACGTCGAACGGCCCTTTGAGCTTCTGCAGTGAAACCCAAACCAAACTTTTCAGTCTTATGTGCAAAGTCAGGGAGTTGGCCCCAATTCACACACCCATCTTTCTCAATAACAGCCCAGGCATCCTTGAGGGAAGCCATCTTCATTGGAGGATCTTCAGTAACAGTTTCATTTGATGCTAGCGGCTGGGGGACTTCTTCAAAATGTTGACACGGGGTCTCAATGAACTCCACGTCCATTTCCACATACCGGAATGAATTGAGGTGGCTTACCATGTACTCCTCTTCTCATCATACTGTAACAATTTTCCCCTTCACTGGGTATTTCAGCATCTGGTGGAGCGTTGAAGTTATTGCCCAGCTTTGTGGATCCACGGGCGACCCAGCAAACAAGAATAAGATGGCCGAATGTCCATCACATAAAATGTAGACGCGAAAATCTGAGAACCAACCTTAACTGGAATATCCACCTCTCCATGTACCATCCTCTTGGACCCGTCAAAGGCCCTAACCACAATGTTACTCGGCTTCAGCACCAACCCTTCGCAGTCTAACCAGTCTAATGCTTTCTTGGGTAGAACATTCAACGAGGACCCAGTATCCACCAATACATGAGCTAAGGTAGTGCCCCTGCACTCGATATAAACATGTAGAGCGTCATTGTGATTCTTCCCCTTAGCAGTCAAGTCTGCATCGGAGAAACCCAACCCATTATCTGCTGTCAGACTAACCACACAATATTTGAATTGGTCAGCAGATGTCTCCTGCGGCACGTGCACAGTCTTCATGAAAGAAATCAGAGCCTTAGCATGGGCCTCTGAGCACAACAATAAAGACAACATAGAGATCTTTGACGGGGTTTACCCCAGCAGTTCGACTACATTGTAGTCACTTTTCTTGATGATCTTTAAAATTTCCTCTATTTCCTGCCTAGAGGCTTCAACGGTAATCTTCCTCGGTGCCTCCATCCGGACAGGCTCACCGGTGATCCCTTTGCCCCGAGTATCGGATGACTCGGCAACAGGGGTAAGGATTGGAACATGAACAGGAACACTAGCAGGCGTACTGGCAGGTGAAATAATAACAGGCTTCTGAACAGTTGGTGGAGAGATCTCAGGGGAGAAAAGTCTTCCACTTCGGGTGACTTTACTAGATCAACAATATTGCTGATGTCAGTATCAGCCTCTTCGTCTTTCAAGTCTTGTTTAATCCTGTGATAGTACACATCGGCCCCATAGTGCCATGGGGCAACCTTATCCGACGTGTAAGGGATAGGTCTAGGAACAGTAATAATCAAAGGAGCAATTCTCGGAACAGATGTAATTCTATCAGGCTTTCTCGAGGAAGCCTTGGAAGAATTGGCGGAAATGGTAATTATAGACACATCTTCGAAAGGAATCAATGGAACCAAAGTTTTCTCAAACAAAATTTATTTGTTATCCATCAGGCGTTGGACACCTGACTTCAATAGATGGCAACCAGTAGGTAGGATGGAACATAGATGGAAACCTTCACCACAACCCAGAAATAAACCAGCTAACAAAAGGTTCTTCTTCACAGTCATCAATGGAGTAGTAATGTCTTCTACAGAAGTTACAAACACATCATCATCCACAGCATTTACTCCATGTTTTGGCATAGGAGCAGTCATGACATTAGGTTTTTCCGGCGCTTATAACTCAATCTCCTTAGCGTCAATCAGATCTTGTACCTTATTCTTCAAGGCCCAACAGTTATTCGTATCATGCCCCGAGCTATCGGAGTGAAAAGCACAGAGGGTGTTCAGATTATACAACGGTGATGTAGTAATGGGATTCTTTGGAGCTTCCCTCAGAGTCACTAGGTTAGTCTTCAACAATTGCAGCAAAATTTGAGATAGAGTCATACTGAGTCGAGTAAACTGTCTTTGCAGCCTCTCTTCTCTTGGCTGATTGTTGCACTGAGGGGCAACAGCAGGTCTTGATATTACCACCGCATTCACTGCTTGGCAGCGCTCAGGACGGTTTTGGCTCTTCGAGCTGTAAACTGCACTAGATTCCTTCTTGAAAGGCTTCTTCTCTGTACTTGATGAAGCACCTTTCTGTATCTTGCCAGTTTTGATACTGGCTTCAACTCTCTCCCCAGTCATAATCAATTCAATAAACCCGGACAATGAACTTCCGATCAAATGGTTGAAATATGGACCAGACAAAGTCCCAAGAAACATATCCACCAACTCCCTATCATCCAGAGGGGTTTGTACTCTTCCTGCAAGATCTCTCCACTTCTGAGCGTAGTCCTTAAAACCTTTCTCGCACCCATAGACATACCCTGAAGTTGGGTACGCGTGGGGGCAAGGTCGGCATTATACTGGTATTGCTTGTAAAAAGCAGCAGCGAGGTCCTCCCAGTTGCGGATATTAGCTCCTTCTAGTTGATAGAACCATTCAAGTTGAGTCCCTGACAGACTATCTTGAAAGAAATAAACCCAGAGGTTCCTATCAGCAGTATATGGTTGAATCTTTCTGACATACGAGCGGAGGTGTAACTTTGGTCAGGAGATCCCATCGTACTTAGCAAAGACAGGAGCCTTAAACTTGTGTGGAATCACCACCCCAGATGCCAAACCCAAATATCTGAAGTCCAACCCATGTATCTTCTGGATCTCCATTGCGCTCAACCGGTCTTCGAGTTGCTTATACATATCCTCAGCCGGAGGATACTGGTCTTCATCAAAGTCAGTGTCATTGTCAGAAACCATAGGGATAGGACCCTTCCTATCCTCTTGATTCTCTCCCCCTCCAGATGAGTGAGACAGATCAACTTCTTCTCACAACCTGTTCCCAAATCTGTGACCCATATTCAGGAGGACCACCTTCTTCTTCTTCTTCTTCTTCTTCTTCTTCTTGTCTTTCAAGATAAGAGTTTTCAAATCTTTCTGCCCCTTGTCCAGGTTCAAGAACATTTCCTGGAACTGAGCATTCTGAGCTTGTAGAGCCTTGATGGCTTGATCAGTAGATGTCTCAGAAGACATATTGTGCTGAAATAAACAGCGAAGAAGATGAGAAATCTATAAGGGTACCTGTAATGAGGTGCATGGGAATGGAATGCGTATGAAATGATTTCAAAGACTTAGGGAGATTCAAATTTGTAAACCAAAATAAAACACACTTTATTAGATTAAAACTTGAAACAATGTTTAACAAATGCCTTTAAGGCCTTACAAAATAAATACTGAAAAGAAAATCTAGACCAGAAATAGTAAAAGACATAAGAATTCCCATGGTCGTTTTCCTTTCGTGCTGACATAATCGTTGATTGTCCTCTCAGTCTCTAACTGCCTTGTAAGCTTCAGGATCTTCCATTCCTGCTCATGATACTTCTCTCTGTAAGTATCCCTTTCTTCCCTTAGCTGGATCCAAGACCTCTTCAATGCCCCAATATCAGTAGGCATGTATGGATGGATGACCGTATAAGGAACCCCTTCTTCATCAGCATGCTCCATGATCACCGGAAAAATAGCTTCGTATGGCATCCCCAGCTTTTGAGCACGGGCTCGAACCCACTGGAGGTACGGTTGCATCGGGAGAGAAGTCTTCATTCTTAGCTCATGTGGATCAGACATGTTCACCCTATCCCAAGCTCGTAAGAACCTGCGGCGATGTCCCTCAATATCCCCCTTGAAGTCAAAGACAATTTCTGGAAGCAGCAGCTCATGAGGACCGTCCCTTCGAGCTCGTCCAAACTGTCGTAAGGCCAAGCAAGGATTATAGGTTATGCCTCCTCGAATTCCAAGCAATGGAACATTGGGGTATTCCCCACACCGGTCAATGACAGCTACCTTTTCCATATCTTTAGTACTCCAAAGGATATCCGTATGAGCAAGGGACATGATTCTGTAAGCCCAACCCATACCTTCCTTATTCTTCAATACAGTTTTGGGGAGGTGAGAAATAAACCACCTTGCCAGCAGCGGTGCACAACACAAGAGGGTTCCCCTTCTCCGAACAATACGGGTATAAAGAGTATGTAGAATGTCACCTAAGAGAGTGGGCACTGGGTTACGGGACATGAAGATCTTGACTGTGTTCACATCGACAAAAGAATCTGAATTTGGGAACAAAACCAAGCCATAGATGAGGAGGGTCAGGATGTCTTCAAATGCTTGAAAGTCCAAACTATCCCAGAACCGTTGAGCTTGATCAATCAAGAACTTAGCCAAGAAGCCTTTAACCCCACTCTGAATCTCCCAGTTAGATACTACATCAGCCATTGTTAGATGTAGGGCTGAAGCAATATCCTCTGGCCTAGGAGCTATCTCTAAACCTGTAAAGGGTGTCTGCTCTAGAATAGATATGCCAAGTAAATCAGAAAACTCCTCCAAATTAGGGACCAACTGATAGTCCGGGAAGGTGAAACAGTGATGCAACGGGTCAAAGAACTGGAACAAGACACTCATCATTTGCTCATCCAACTTAGAAGTGACCAAGCTAAGGAGGTGATCGTGTCTTCTAACAAAGGAAGAAGCATCGGGAATCTTTGAAACTAACTCTCTGAGCTGAGAAGGGATTTGCACGAAGCTGATTCGAATGGTATTTCCGTGCATAGAGGCCATGATCTGCTAAACAGAACAAAGATGAATCCCCTTGGTCTTTGAAATGGTTAGTCTAATGAAATATGCATGCAATGTCATGATGCATGATGTCATGCTAAAAACACACCACAGGTATCACAGATAGCAAACATGGTAAGGGCAAACAAGTCACACAATAGCCCTTAAATTTTAGGTTGGCATGGAGTTTAGGTATTACCCTCTTTCAGTTTAGTTGGTTCAACCTGTCCTAGTAATAGTAACCGGGTTCTAGAGGTTCTCAATATCACTGACCATCCTCGATAGGTCATAATTCTAGTTTAGAAACCTTTTCTTGCAGCCGGAATCATCGCGAGAGTATGGTCTCAATGAGTGTAGCATACTGCTACTTTTCTATGGCCAAGTTGGTCAATTATAGGTTCTAAGGTCAGTTGATGCTTAATGACCCATTAGCAGCTCCATACTCTCCTTGTTCCTCCACAAGGGATATCGATACCAACTAACGTGTCACACCAATGTAGCTACTGCTTCAACCGTATTGGTCTACGCTGTACAGTTCCCTCACAGTCTATTGCTACTTACCTAAAAGGTATCTTCAGATCCGGGTTAGGATCTATAGTAACTCCGATACAAAGCCCACAAAGATAAAGCAAATAGATCAAACAATTGAAAACATTATGATGAATTAACCCTAAGGTACACCCCACTTATTAATTCCCCAGCAGAGTCGTCGAATGGTATTTCTGCGCATAGAGGCCATGATCTACAAAATAGAACAAAGATGAATCCCCTTGGTCTTTGAAATGGTTAGTCTAATGAAATATGCATGCAATGTCATGATGCATGATGTCATGCTAAAAACACACCACAAGCATCACAGATAGCAAACATGGTAAGGGCAAATAAGTCACACAATAGCCCTTAAATTTCAGGCTGGCATGGAGTTTAGGTATTACCCTCTTTCAGTTTAGTTGGTTCAACCTGTCCTAGTATTAGTAACCGGGTTCTAGAGGTTCTCAATATTACTGACCATCCTCGATCGGTCATAATTCCAATTTAGCAACCTTTTCTTGTGGCCGGAATCATCGTGAGAGTATGGTCTCAATGAGTGTAGCATACTGCTACTTTTCTATGGCCAAGTTGGTCAATTATAGGTTCTAAGGTCAGTTGATGCTTAATGACTCATTAGCAGCCCCATACTCTCCTTGTTCCTCCACAAGGGATATTGGTACCAACTAACGTGTCACACCAACGTAGCTACTGCTTCAACCGTATCGGTCTACGTCGTACAGTTCCCTCACAGTCTATTGCTACTTACCTAAAAGGTATTCCCAGATCCGGGTTAGGATCTATAGTAACTCTGATACAAAGCCCACAAAGATAAATCAAACAGATCAAACAATTGAAAATATTATGATGAACTAACCCTAAGGTACACCCCACTTATTAATTCCCCAGCAGAGTCGCCAGTTCTGTGATACGGTGGCCAGAACCGGGACGTATTTCCCTATTTTTTAAGGAATTTGCTGGTTTGCGTTTTGCGTTTATGTTTGCAAAATGTCGCGGTAAGCAAGAGTCGCCATCGTCTTTTATTTTATCCAACAAGGAAAGGAAAAAAGCACAGAAAAATTCCTTTTTCGAGATATTTCTGAGTACGGGGGGTAGATTATAGGAAGGGAAGGTATTAGCACCCTTTCTATCCGTAGTTATCTACGGGCTCTTAGGTACTTGCTCATCATTTTCAAAATTGTTTTCTTTGTGTTTGTGTGCTTTGAAAAGTTTTTGTTTTGACTTCGATTTAACTCTTGATTTTGTCTTCAAGAGTGTAATGAAGTGTTTTTGAAAACTTTGTTTGTAAAGGAGTGTAAGTGTGAAAAAGTTTGTTTGGATTGAGCAAGTACTTAAGAACTAATCTACCTACTCGAAAAAAGAATCGTTTTATGTTCGTTTCCTTTAGATAATGCTATCCTACTATTAGTGAGTAGGTAGCACCGTCGTTGGAGTTTGAGGGTCAATTCGAAAGGGACGTACATTCACTAAAGCAATGTTAGGATGTCTTAGTAGTAACCCTAATGTCTTAGATCAATTATCCGAGGCAATAATATCCAAGGCAACCTTTCTGAGGCAACTTTGATCTTTGGATAAAAGGACGACCACTAAAGCATCCTATACTCAATGACCATTTACCGAAGGCAACCAAGTGGATGTGTACCCTAGGAGTGCGCATGTGCGAGTGATTCAGTTCCAGTTTATTTATCTTTGCACATTTAGGGTTATCTAACTGTTTTAAAGTTTAACATACATTCTTGTCATGCATCCTATTATCATACATCTAACAGTTAATAATTTGCGGAATTTAAAATGCGGAATTTAAGCTAAGCTATTACAAGGCTTCGGGTATTTACATAGCCAAAAACAAACCCTTGAAAAGAATAAAGCGATAAATGAAAAGTAAAAGTCCTAATTAAACTATTACAAACTGTGAGCAGATACAATAATTGGGATAAAAAATAAAATAAAGCGCGCGATGACAAATTAGATCGAATGCGAACTAGGGTTTTGACTCTTCTATCCTAATTAAAAGAAAACTTGTTTTTTTGTTGTTTTTTTAAAATATTTTTTAAGAAAAAGGATTAGCTTTTAAAAATTAATGTACAAATAATTAGTTAATTAATTAATAAAAATAGTTACATGGCCTATTTTTGGTTTTTTTGATTATTTTAGAAAAAATAAAATGCAATTAAATTAGTAGTAAAACTTATTTGTTCTAATTAATTTTAATTATTTACAAAAAAAGAAACTAAAGTTATCTAAATTAACAAACCTAATTAAATTAATTAATTTTTAATAAAAATAAAATCTAGACCTAATTTATGAAAAGTAATATTTTTTGTGATTTTTTTATAAAAAGAAAATAATTTGATTGGTTAGTAAATAAGTAAATTAAATTAAATGAAATAAATATAATAATAAAAAAATAGAAAGAGAGAATGGGCCTGCAATAAGGGGGTGTGAGAAGCAGATTTTGGGCCCAATAATGGTGAGGTCCATTTGACTCTTGAGATCCAGCACTACGCGTTTGACTTGACTTTTGGTGTTCCCTCCTGGATGGCCATCAGATTTGGCCTCAGGACACTTGGCATGATTGATGATGAGCGAGCATGGTAGTCTCCTGGATTGTGCACGCATGTAATTGCCTGAAAGAAAATAATATTGAGAAAAGTGGGGGACCTGGGATTCGAACCCAGGCCCCAAGGCAAATTCCATGCTACGCTCACCACTACACCACTTGCTGCTTGTTGTACATATAATGAAAAATAATAATAATAATATAAAACAAATAATTAATAGAATATTCACGCTGAAATTCAAATGGCCAAATCAGATGAAGCCACGTCTTCGTCCCCTTCCTCTCTCCGTGTATAAAAGGTTTGGGAACCTTTACCTACGGACAACGTCCATCGCTATAGACTTGTGCATTCTCAAAATCAACTGTGGGCAAAATAAATAAAAACTATGGCCACCAATCGATTCGTCTGGACCTCTTGAGTGTAATGGTGTCCCTTTCATGGTCTAATTTAGCCTGTATAGAAAACTCCCAAATTGAAGCTGTAAACCCTGAAGATGTGAAAAACACAAGAAGGGGGGGTTGAATTGAAAAAACTCGGATTAAATAATAAACAGCTTTAAGACACAATATTTTTATCCTGGTTCGTTTGATCTCAAACTACTCCAGTCCACCCGTCAAGGTGATTTCGCCTCTCTCCAACGAGGTCTTAATCCACTATTCTCAAAGAATTACAACAGCTACTTTAACAACTATTAAAGTCTTCTTGAGTATAACCACAAACTGGTTTATCTCAAGGAAATCTTTTACAAATAATTGAACAAGGATGTGTTAACGTTTTCTAACAAAACAATATATCACAACTGTGATAATTACACAACTTAAGCTTGGAATAAACTGAATTTGCTAAAGCGTTTGAATAAGCGTGGTTTTGAAGGCTTGGCAAATTATGTGAGTGCATGCGTTTGTCTTTTCTCAGGCAGACTTGTTTATATAGGCAAGGCAAAGATACGTTGTCCATAAAGCTAGTTTAATGATAATAACGCACTTTCCTTTTGAAGAAGATCTTGTCTAAAGAGAGCCGTTAGCATTTAATTCTGTCTTGAATAGTTAATAACGCTTCAGAGTCTTCTTTGCTTTAACTTATGATAATGCTTCAGAGTGTTGATGACTTGGTAAAGATCTTTGATCAGAGTCAGAGTGTATTTATTTTTGCGCAGATTCTAGTCATCAAGCTTCAGCGTATAATCTGGTAGCTTCAGCGTGTAGCACATATTACTGATCTTCTGATGCTGATTCTATCAGAACTTTTGTATATACAAAACATAATTTTAAGAAGCATATTTGTTTTATATATATATCTTTGAATTTATTTATTCTTTGCACTTTGTTATCATCAAAACTCTAATCAAGGGTTGTAGAATCAAACTATGTTCTAACAATCTCCCCCTTTTTGATGATGACAAAAACCAAAATTTTCAATTAAAAATAAAGAATAAAAAGTATAGAATTAAGAAGAGAAACTCCCCCTGAGTTGATTACTTCCCTTTAATTCCATGAGTCTTTGAGCATCAGAACCTTACTGTATCTTTCATCAGAGTTTTGTACCTGTTCAAGCTTTTCAGAAAAGATAAATTTAAATAGATCAGAGTGTTTGAAACTTATGTCTCAGTAATCCGTTATTGAAAAATATCTTATTCTTTCTCCCCCTTTTTGTCAGTTATCAAAAAGAACATATAATCAGAGCCAAAATGCATTTATATTAAAAACCAGAATCAACGAAAAGTCCATAACAACAGCAATGTAAGAATATTACAGATAAACATCTTTTAAAAACGAGGAAATTCTAAGAGGGAGGAGGTAGACGCGTGAACAAAGCTTCCAACATGCTCTTGATCTGGATGTTGGTTTCATGTTGCTTGGTTAATATGCTCGTGATTACCTCAATTTTGTCGTCCTGTTTATCCATTCTTTCCTTCATCAAAATATCAGATCTTTTCAGGTCTTCTAAAGTCTGCCTTTCATAGGAGGAAGCTGGAGGATCTTCAGATTGAGATCTTCTGACTCTGGTTGAACTTTGTATGCTGGACGATGTTCAGACCAGGGAGAATTGTCCAGAGGGAGAACTTCTTCCTTGAGCAGCTGGCTCATAACTTGATCTTAAATTACTTTTAGTAGATTACTGAAGTTCTGTTGAACTTGTCCATAGCTTTGTTCTTGCATCTTATGAGTTTCAGAACATACCCATCTTCTGAACCTTGTCCAAAGGTAGTCTGATGCAGCAGGATCAATCAGCTCAAGACTAGCTTGCTTCAGAGAAGTGATCCACTTCTGTACTTCTGTTTCAAACATCAATAAGCTGGTACCAACATCTGGAGAGGGTTCAGATGGTTTTGGTTTTGGAATAGCTGTTTTGTGGGTTATGGCAGCAAGACATTCAAAAACTGTTAAATCAATGACAGTCTTGATGTTGTCATTGTTCTTTGGTGAGGGAGTGGGAGAGTCTGGAATAATTATTGGACTGGTTGGGGAGTTTGGTGGAGTTGATTCTAGTGAGGAGGGAATTTGGGGAATACCCAGAATGGTTAGGGGCATACGGATGGCCAGAGGTTCAGTGATTCCAGGAATGGGAATGGTATTAGAATCAACAGTTTGGTTTGATTTATCGTTATGAGGTTCTGGTTCACAGGATTCAGAAGGTTAAGCCTCAGAAGTTTGAACTTATAGTTGAAATAGTTCAGGTTGTGGAGAAGGTGGATGAATTTCTGGTTGAGGAGATGGAGGTAGTGGTATTTCTGGTTGTGGTGCTTCTGTGGTGGTTTCAGGGTTTGGATTTTTTGACATGGGAGCAGAAGTATGTTGGTCAAAGGTTTCTATATCTGATAGAACTTTTGCAAGTTCTTGTTGGGTTGCTTCAATATTTGGATTTGGAGGTAGGGAGCGAGATCTTCTAAGAGGTAAGGTTTCTGAGGGGTCGAATTCAATGTCAAAGTCATCAAATGTTTGTGGTGTGGGGTTTTCTGATTGAGTGGGAATAGGTATAGATGTTGATACAGAAATTGAGTTTAGAACAGTTACAGAAGAAGGATTACCTCTCTTTTTAGGAGTCCGCTGGGATGATCCTTCTGCTACAGCTTTCCTTTTCTTGGTTTTCTTCAGCACAACTTCTGGAGCCTTCTGTTGCAGATCCTGAATGTTCAAATCTGGTGTTGTACCATCCGCCTTGCATGCATACAGATATCTGACTATTATATCAGGTTTAGAATCAATCTCTGAGAACAGAGGAAAGTTATCCAGAGGGATTCTTCTGCTGGAGATTGCTGCAAAAGAAGTGACACTGGGTTCCTTCTTGATGTTCTCAATTAACTTCATTTTCTTCAGATTCTTTGCATTCAACTGTTTGCCAACAGTAGCTTCCAAAGAGCTGATTTCATAAGCTTCTGTTAGATGATCAATCAGCTTATTCTCTATTAGAATATCTGATATAAGCCTTCCTAGGGGTATCCAGTCCCTTTTTCTGCGCTCCTCTTCTCTGGTTTCTTTAACACTAGTCCTTAGATGGTTAAACAGCAGATGAGCCAGATTCACCTTAATCTTCTGGGAGATGAAGTAGATCAGAAATTGCTGATCAATATTGATGTAGTCAAGAGAGCTGGTAGGCTTCCTGTGGTTTATACATCCCAGAATAATCTTGGCCCATATTCTATGATGGTCTTTTAGATCCCTTATTTTGCTGGAGGGAAGACCCAGAGTGAAGATTTCTCTAGCAATTAGGGCGACATCAGCGCATCTTTCAGCCATGTCAATGCATCGTACACCACCACCATTGTAGCCTATTAATCTTGCAATGAGGTCCTCAGTTATGACTATCTTCTTCCCCATTATGTATGAAGTAACTTGATGGTTGGAAGATGAAGCATGAATCCAAAATTCCTTCACAAGGATTAGGAATGTTGGACCCACCAGTCGGTCAAAATATCTGTCCCAGCCTTGAGCCTTTACTTCTTCAGAGAGATTAAATTCGTTCTCTTGAAGACTGTTAAAGTCCACAATCAATTCTGAAAGAACTTATAGATTTTTGATGGGTGTGAGAAGAATTCTGTAGGGTTCTTCGTATTGTTCGGAGGAATCTGTTTTCTGAGTACTGGAAGTAGGGTTGCTTGAGGAAGCCATGTTAACACCGAAGGTTTTGAGAAGAAATTGAAAGGGTTTTGACAAAGGATCCAAACTGAAATCAATAAGATTGTAGAGAAAATGAAAGTGAAAGTAAAAAAGTGTAAGTGGTGATAGATGTGTTTAAATAGATTTTTAAAAAGGATTTTGAAAACATAAACGGCAAGAGAGAGAAATAAATTATAATGATCATGAGCATTTAATGATAGCTGATTTTGGGGGATTCAGAAAGATATTGGAACGGTTACCCATGACATGTGTCCCAATGCATCCAATCAGCGCTTTTGACCTTTCAGAAACGTGAACGCGTGTTCAGCCTCAGAAAGTAGCCGATGATTGGATGACACATGTTTGCTTGAGTGAACAACACATTTCTATCCTTGAAATGAAGCGCGTAGGTCTTCATGGATAGATTCTGATACAATCTGTTCTTCTAAAGATCTGAAGAAAGATTGACCAGTAGTTCACGGAAAAATAAACAAAGTTCTGAAGGTTAAGATATGGAATCAAAACAGTTTTATTCTGGGCAGAGCTTCATGCTGAGATGTTTCAAAATGAAGTTGAACCTATCTTCAGAAAGAGGTTTTGTAAAGATATCAGCCCATTGATGATCTGTGTTAATAAATTTTAAATTTAGAATCCCTTTCTGAATATAGTCTCTAATAAAATGATGATTTATTTCTATATGCTTAGCCCTAGAATGCAAAATAGGATTTTTACTGAGACAAATAACAGAAGTATTGTCACAGAGGATAGGGATGTTACTCTCAAATATTTTGAAGTCCTCAAGTTGACTTTTCATCCAGAGCATTTGTGTGCTGCATCCAGCTGCTGTTATGTATTCAGCTTCTGCTGTTGATAGAGCTATTATGGATTGTCTTTTGCTGGACCATGAGATCAGATTTTCTCCCAGAAACTGGCAGCTTCCAGAAGTGCTTTTACGTTTTACTCTGTCTCCAGCGAAATCAGCATCACAGTATCCTATCAAGCTGTAATCACTTGATTTTCTATAAAACAAACCCAGATTAGTAGTACCTTTTAGATACTTGAAAATTCGCTTAACTGCTGTTAAGTGAGATTCTCTAGGATCTGATTGGAATCTAGCACAAATGCAAACACTGAATAGAATGTCAGGCCTTGAAGCCGTCAGATAGAGAAGAGAACCAATCATACCTCTGTAGACCTTCTGTTCTACCTTTTTACTTACCTCTTCTCTTTCCAGAATGCACGTGGGATGCATTGGAATCTTTGATGGCTTACATTCTGAGAGATCAAATTTCTTCAGAAGTTCTCTGACATATTTGCTCTGATGAATGTAAGTTCCTTCTGGGGTTTGATTAATCTGAATGCCCAGAAAGAATTTTAGTTCCCCCATTAGGCTCATCTCAAATTCTGCCTGCATACATTTAGCAAACTTTCTTCCCAGAGAGGGTTTAGTGGATCCAAATATGATGTCATCAACATAAATCTGACATACTAAAATGTCATTCTTAACTGTCTTATAGAACAAGGTTGTGTCCACTTTCCCTCTGGTGAATTCCTTTTCTAGAAGGAAGTTACTTAGTCTTTCATACCAAGCTCTGGGAGCTTGTTTCAGACCATAGAGTGACTTCTTTAGTTTGAAAACATATTCTGGATTTTTGGAACTTTCAAAACCAGGGGGTTGGTGCACATATACCTCTTCTTCTATATAGCCATTTAAGAATGCACTTTTAACATCCATCTGATGTAGAGTGATGCCTTTATTAACATCATATGAAATTAAGAGTCTGATAGATTCTAACCTGATGACTGGAGCAAAGGTTTCTGTATAGTCTATTCCCTCTTGATGACTATAACCTTGTGCTACCAGTCGTGCTTTGTTTCTGATGACTTCACCTTGTTCGTTCAGTTTGTTTCTAAACACCCATTTTGTACCAATGACGTTGAATCCTTTTGGTTTGGGAACTAGATCCCATACGTCATTTCTTGTGAATTGATTTAGCTCCTCTTGCATTGCTAGAATCCAGTCATTGTCTAGAAGTGCTTCATCAATTGTTGTTGGTTCAATTAGAGAAACCAGTCCCATGAGAGATTCTTCAGAGTTTCTGAAGCTAGATATTATTCTGATTGGATCTTTCTTCCTTCCTAAGATTGTTTCTTCTGGGTGATCCATGTTGCTTCTGGATGGTCTTTTCTGGAGTTGATCAACAGAAGGTGCTGGATTGCTTGTAGTTACTCTTTCTGATGTTGAGGGAGTGTCTCTGTTGAGAGCTTCTGATGATTTGTCTTCAGTACCCGTGAGTTTAACTTCCATACCTGCAAGGAATTCATTATGCTTTGACTTTTGAGAGTCAAGCTTATCATCAAAACGAACACTGATTGACTCCTCCACAATCTGTGTTTCTGTATTGTATACTTTGTACCCTCTTGAGCATTCAGAATATCCTAACATAATACACTTTTGTGCTTTAGAGTCAAACTTGTTCAAATAATTTTTTGTATTCAGGATAAAACATGTACATCTAAATGGGTGAAAATAGGAGATGTTGGGCTTTCTGTTCTTCCACAATTCATATGGAGTCTTTTCCAGAATAGGTCTTATGGAGATTCTATTCTGAATGTAACATGCTGTGTTTATTGCCTCTGCCCAGAAGATCTTAGCAACGTTAGTCCCGTTGATCATGGTTCTGGCCATTTCTTGCAATGTTCGGTTCTTTCGTTCTACAACTCCATTTTGCTGGGGAGTTCTAGGACAAGAGAAATCATGCAGAATGCCTTTATCATTAAAGAATAACTCAAAATCTTTGTTTTCAAATTCTCCACCATGATCACTTCTGACTTTGACGATTCTAAGATCTTTTTCATTCTGAACTTGGTTGCAGAAGGTAGCAAACACAGAGTGTGACTCGTCCTTGTGCCTTAAGAACTTTACCCATGTCCATCTGCTATAGTCATCTACGATTACTAACCCATACTTCTTGCCACTGACTGAAGCAGTTTTAACTGGTCCAAATAAGTCAATATGCAGAACTTCTAATGGCTTGGAGGTGGAAACAACTTTTTGGATTTGAAAGCTGGTTTTGCAAACTTGCCTTTCTAACATGCTTCACACAGAGCATCTGAATTGAACTTCAGGTTAGGGAGTCCTCTGACCAGATTGAGTTTGTTAATCTGAGATATTCTTCTCATACTAACATGTCCCAATCTTCTGTGCCAGATCCATTGCTCGTTGTTAACAGACAGTAGACATTTTACATTCTGACTTTTTAGTTCAGAAAGTTTTATTTTTATAAATGTTGTTTTTCCTCTTTCCATTAAATAGGATAGTCCCATCTTTCTGACTAACAACTTTGCATGAATTTTGATTGAAGATTATATCATAACCGTTATCACTTAATTGACTTATGGATAACAGGTTATGCATTAATCCATCAACTAATAAAACATTACTTATAGAGGGAAGATTTCCATTACCTACTGTTCCAGAGCCAATGATCTTTCCTCTCTGGTTGCCTCCAAAGCCTACGTGGCCTCCAAGCTTAAGTTCCAGGCTTTGGAACATATGCCTTCTTCCCGTCATGTGTCGTGAGCAGCCAGAGTCCAGGTACCATGATTGGTGTTTTTGCTTTGTTGCTAAAGATATATGCCACATGTATTATTTTATCCTTAGGTACCCACATTTTCTTGGGTCCTGATTTGTTAGTTTTACCAGAACTCTGGTTGAATTTTGGTTTGACAGAGTAATCACTACTTGTATATTTTATGTCATGTGTGTGCCCATATATAAAGTGTGAATCAAGTGGAGTACGTTTTATAACTAAATCCATGGCATTTTTTGGTGTAGGTACCTTACCTTGATATCCTATCCCTTTTCTGCCATTTCTGCTAACTCCATAGATCATTGAAGCCATTTTGCTTCTGTCTATGTTTTTAGCTAGAAATTTTTGAAAGCTGCGATCATACTCCTTGATGATCTCATCAGCATTGCTGGGAGTTTCAGGGATTGTTTCCTTCTGAGAGTTTTGCAATTGGTTTTCTAATTTTGAAATTTTATCTTTTAACTCAGAATTCTCCAATTTGAGACTCTCAGTCTTATCAGAGTCAGAAGCAAGATTCATTTTCAGGTTTCTGAATTTGACTCTGATCTGCTGATATCTTTCCAGAATTTCATTAAGGCTTTCATCTAGTTCAGCCTTAGTAAAGTTTATAGTAAAGTCAGGGAATACCTCTTCTGTATCCGATTCAGAGTCTGACTCAGAAGCTTCACTGTCTTTTGTTATGTTTGCCATGAGAGCTATGTTTGCTCTTTCATCATCTGATTCTGAGTCAGCTTCAGATGTGTCAGAATTATCCCATGTAGCCATGAGACTTTTCTTCTTTTCCTTGCCAAACTTCTTTTTGGGCTTCTCCTTCGGAAGCTTTGGGCAATCACTTTTGTAGTGCCCTTGCTCGTTACATTCATAGCAGATGATGTCTTTGTTGTTTGGCTTTCTGTTTCCTGAAGAACCTTCAGATCTTCTGTGTCCAGAGGAGGATTCTGACCTTCTGTATCTGGAGGAAGATTCATTCTGATTTTCTGATCTTCTAGGATTCCTGAACTTCCTTTGCCTCTGCTTACACAATTGGTTCACCCTTCTGGAGAGGAGAGACAGTTCATCTTCTTCGTATGAGGACCCATCAGAGGTTTCTTCCACAGCCTGCAAAACTTTGGAGTCAGATTTTTTGTTAGATTTTAAAGCTAAAGGCTTACCTTGCTTTTGAGGTTCATCTGCTTCTAGCTCTATCTCGTGACTTCTGAGGGAGCTGATAAGTTCCTCTAGAGAGATTTTGTTGAGATCCTTGGCTAGCTTAAGCGCTGTGACCGTTGGCCTCCATTGTTTTGGCAAGCTTCTGATGATCTTCTTAACGTTATCAGCAGTGGAATACCCTTTGTCAAGAACTTTTAGACCAGCAACAAGAATTTGAAATCTTGAAAACATAGTTTCTATTGATTCACTCTCTTCCATCTTGAATGTCTCATACTTCTGAATGAGTGCAAGGGCTTTGGTTTCTTTGACTTAAATGTTGCCTTCATGCGTCATTCTCAGAGAGTCAAACATATTCTTTGCAGTGTCTCTGTTTGATATATTCTCATATTCTGAATAAGAGATGGCACTGAGAAGAATCGTTTTGGCCTTGTGATGATTTCTGAACTCACGCTTTTGTTGATCAGACATCATTTTCCTGTCAATCTTCTGACCACGTCCATCCACTGGGTGCGTGTATCCATCAGTCACCATGTCCCATAGATCAGCATCATGGGCCAGAAAGAAACTCTCAATTCTGTCTTTCCAATAGTCAAAGTTCTCTCCATCAAAGACTGGAGGTTTGCCACTGAATCTGTCCCTTTCTTCATTGTTGTCATTGCTGATGTTTTGACTTAGTCCTGCTGTTGTACCCTAAAATTTTCCCTCCCATTTCTCATTGATTTCTCACCACAAAGCCCTTGAAGCTCAAGATCCAGTTAGGGTTCCATCTGCTCAAGACCTCCCCTTGCACTGTTGACTCAAAATTAGGGTTTGTGTTTGCACAAAGATGCTTTGACCCAAAGTGCCCAAGATAACTTTCATGCTTCATATTGGACTCCCAAGTTTACCCATATCAAGTTTCAAGTCTTGATTCCAAGTTTTGCCCAGTCAATTGGACAGTTGACCTAGAAATCAACTGTACTGGGGAAAAAGTCAACTGTGGCCAATTGATAGTCAAACCTCATGAAATTTGACCCACATCAACATTATGAACTCATATGGACCATTTGATCAAGTTTGAATCACAATTCCCCAAGAAATTTGATCAGATCACCAAAAGGGCAAAATGGTCATTTTTAGGGTTTTGACTGCACAAAGGCAATTTTTGACTGTTTGACCTAGCCAATGGCAAACCAAGCTCACACATGGACTCAAGGACCCCATGGAATTATCTTGACATGATCAACAAACTCAAAAGATCCCAAGTACACAGGATTGACAGTTGAATTTCCCAGTCAATTGATCAATTTTGACTGTATACTGAAAAGTCAAACTTTGACTTTTTGGTCAAAATCAAGAGTCAAGATCCATTTTTCATCAAAACTTGCCAAATCATGAAACTTGTTCACCAAGAAACCAAGAAATGCAAATTAGGGTTTAAAATGGAATTTTTCATAACTTGGAATTTTTCTAAGTTATGGAAAACCCTAATTTTTTCCCAACTTTGCCCCACTTTTTCACCATGATTCACTTGGATTCAAACAAAAGTTAAAACATGAAAGTTGTAGCTTGTTGCATAATCTACAGCTTTGATTCACAAAGTTTTCTCATTTGAAGCTTGTATCTCAAGTTAAAAATTTTTGAATAAGGGCACTAAACCATTCTTAACTTAGTGAATTTTTGACCTATTTTGACAAGTTTTTCTACCCCACTTCAAGGCCATTTTCCATACAATTACACTTGTAATTTCAAATTGCATTTCAAAGATGGATTGTAGTACACATTCCAAGCTTTCCAAAATGTCCAAGAACTTCTCAAACAACCTCATGGTTAGGGAGAATCGAATTTCACAATATAGCAAAAACTCACTTTTGAATTGGCCATTTTTTCATGTTCATAAGTTATGCAAACTTCTCAAAACCAGCATGCCCTTGATTACAGGTCCTTAAACCAAGTTACACTTAATAATTTAATGCTTGTTCATTGTGTCAAAGTGTTATTCTATGAGTTCAAGTATTGTATACAAGTTTAATCCATTTTTAGATAAAGTAAACTATCCATTTTTGCAAAAGTCCACTTTATGTCCAATTGGTAAATCAAGCAAGTACAAACCAAATCTCTTTGGCACAATATTATGAACAAATTACTCTGATCAAGAGAAGCTTTACAGCAGGATTAGAGGTCCCCTACTGACCTAAAACACCAACTTGCATTTTGTTGTTTAAAGGTTAAGAAACATTGCATAATTAAGACCAACATCCATCTCAGCTTACATACACAAGAACAAAGTGATCAAACACTTTACACACATCATAACCAAGCTATTGCACAAGCCATTTACCTCCCAAACATCATCAAACCAAAAAACACCATCAAACTGCAAAAATAGAGTTGCCTCTGCAGTTTGAGTGCCAACTTCTATTCCTCTCAAGCATTCTTGCCAAAACCAGCTCACATACCTTCCATACCATCTATGCAAGCTAACCAAAAGCAAAGGCACGACCTGTAATCACTCTAACCACTTCCACCATTTTCACATTTCTGATTTGCAGGTGAAGTTCTCTAGCTCGATTCAGAAGCTTTCAAGACAAAGTAAACATTGGAATAGCATCCTTGGACCTCAAGGAAGCTTTTCCAATCATCACCTTGCCCTGAAAGTTCTTACATCTCCAGATAGAACTTCAACTAAACAGGTAGTTTTTTGAATTCGTATCTCTCTTATTAGGCATCATTAGCTTTAAGTTTGTGAATAAACAAGGTTCTACTCATGCCACTGAACATGTACATGTTTTTACTTTTCATTTCTTTTGCTTGAGTTGTGAGAATTTGGAGTTTGAAAATGGCAGAAAAACTAGGTTAGGATTTGGGGGAGGAGAAATTCTCCCTCATCTTAAAGAGTTAGATCAAGTTATGCATATGGTTAGAATCGTCTCTTCATGCTTAACATTTTTTGTGTTGGAAGTTTGTTCAAAAAATCAAAGAATCAGGATGTTCAAGTGGAGCTCTTGGCGCGCGTTTTCTGAATAATTTTTGTTCAGAGGTTGAAGAAAGGTGACTTTGGGCTGGGCTTGCTTCTGAGTTACTTTTCACACCACCCTTTTTGGTTTTGCACCCCTGAGCCCATTTGCTTCATTTTTAATATTTTTGACTTTTGCCTTTTTTTGATTGGTTCATTTATTTTTTCTCAGCATGTTAACAACATAAAAATATTTTTCTCCTCATTTTTTGAATTTATTGAATATTTATTTGATTATTTCTTTTGTTTGTACATAAATAAATAAATAAATATATATATATATATATATATATATATATATATATATATATATATATATATATATATATATATATATATATATATATATATATATATATATATATATATATATATATATATATATATATATATATATATATATATATATATACTTTTTATTTAAAATATTGAGATAATACAAAAAAAATACTTTTCATACACTTTTATTTTATTTTTACTTCCTGAAAATATTTTGTATAAAAATCCCTTTTTTATTTTTATATTAAATATTATCATTTTTATATATAATACCTATTTAGAACTTAATATATAAATATATATATTTATTAATATACTTAGAATAAAATACTAAAATATACATATTTTATTTTATTAATATTAAAAACTACAAAAATCATTTTTTTTTACAAATATATTTCTTTTCTTATTTTTGTGTATAAATGATAAATATTGTATATATTAATAAATGATATCTTTTATTTAATAGAATTAGGGTTTTTGCCCTAAATTCAAAAATACTCCAAAAATAATATTTTATAATATTTTTATTTTCTTTCTTATTTTACATAAATAATACTTTTTTCATACATATAAAAATTCCTTTTGCATTCTTGCATATTTGTTTTATTTACCATTTAAATTATACATTTATTTATCTTGTAAATATTCATAGAAAATAATGTAATAGCTTAGATTCAATTTTTTGTCTAAATATCCCCATTTGAAACATTGTACCCCCCTCCCCATATTATTATGTTGTAATAGCGTAGGATTTTAAATTTCGCACTTTTATCGCTTTCTAAACATACTATGCTAGAATTAGGGTTTTGTATGCGAATAAAAATGAACAAAGTAGTTGGACCTAATACAAGATAAATGAGCATGAAAAATGGACAACACATTTCACACTTACACCCCTAGGGTATTCCACTTTGTTGCCTTCAAATAATTGGGCCATATTGCATGTTGAACTTCTTTGGGTAAAACAAACAATCAAAATGATCATAGTCCCTCAAAATGTTACTTAAATGAATGATCAAGTCCCTTTTAAAGAAAATTGCCCAAAGACATTTAGCACTATTGCAACTATGGTCTAAACGATGACCCGCGCCCGTCCCTTTCATCTCCTAAAACAAGATTGTCCACCAAATGCAATGGTGGAACAAAATTATCAAAAGGTTTAAAACATAACAAAAATCTTTGAGAAAATTTTAGGGTAGATTAACTCTTAAGTACTTGTCAACTTTGCAAGAAAACACTTGCCTTATTTCAAAACCCACTTCACAAACACTTTCAAAACAAACTTTCAAAAACCTTGAAACATCTTTTTAAAAAGACGAAACACCTTTTGTAAAACATTCGAGTAAAGAATTGTTACAAGGGTAGCCTATACAAGGCATCTTTTTCAAAACCTTTTCAAAACCACACACAAAGCACCATTTCAAACAATTGAAAACCAAGGCAAGTTGATCTAAGTAAGTACCTAAGAGCCCATGGATAACCATGGATAGAAGGGGTGCTAATACCTTCCCCTTCTATAATCTACTCCCCGAACCCAAGAAAAATCTCAAAGGTTTTTGCTGTGCTTTTTAAACCTTTCCTTAGGATAAAATAAAAAGTCGGTGGCGACTCTTGCTCAACCGAAACATTTGCGAAAACAAACGCAAAACCATAGTCAGTTCTCCCACCGTATCACACCTGCCATTGTGTTTTTCGGACGCTGGATATTATACTGACACAGTTAAGTGTTATAAGCTCAGAACCAGGCGCTCTGATGCCAATTGAAGATGTGAAAAACACAAGAAGGGGGGGTTGAATTGAAAAAACTCGGATTAAATAATAAACAGCTTTATGACACAGTATTTTTATCCTGGTTCGTTTGATCTCGAACTACTCCAGTCCACCCGTCAAGGTGATTTCGCCTCTCTCCAACGAGGTCTTAATCCACTATTCTCAAAGAATTACAACAGCTACTTTAACAATTGTTAAAGTCTTCTTGAGTATAACCACAAACCGGTTTATCTCAAGGAAATCTTTTACAAATAATTGAACAAGGATGTGTTAACGTTTTCTAACAAAACAATATATCACAACTGTGATAATTACACAACTTAAGCTTGGAATAAACTGAATTTGCTAAAGCGTTTGAATAAGCGTGGTTTTGAAGGCTTGGAAAATTATGTGAGTGCATGCGTCTGTCTTTTCTCAAGCAGACTTGTTTATATAGGCAAGGCAAAGATACGTTGTCCATAAATCCAGTTTAATGACAATAACGCACTTTCCTTTTGAAGAAGATCTTGTCTGAAGAGAGCCGTTAGCATTTAATTATGTCTTGAATAATTAATAACGCTTCAGAGTCTTCTTTGCTTTAACTTATGATAACGCTTCAAAGTGTTGATGACTTGATAAAGATCTTTGATCAGAGTCAGAGTGTATTTGTTTATGCGCAGATTCTGGTCATCAAGCTTCAGCGTATAATCTGGTAGCTTTAGCGTGTAACACATATTACTGATCTTCTGATGCTGATTCCATCAGAACTTTTGTATATACAAAACATAATTTTAAGAAGCATATTTGTTTTATATATATATATATATATATATATATATATATATATATATATATATATATATATATATATATATATATATATATATATATATATATATATATATATCTTTGAATTTATTTATTCTTTGTATTTTGTTATCATCAAAACTCTAATCAAGGGTTGTAGAATCAAACTATGTTCTAACAAACCCTAGCCATGGTGAAATCCACCACAGGCCATATAAATGCAATTAATCAATACAGGAAGCTTGCAAATGTTCTATGGATCAATAATATATGGTTAATTCATGCTAAGAATGCCTAAATCGTGCTAACCAATTTCAAGAAACAAGCAAGGTCATGATGGACTTACAGTGTGATACACGGCTTGAAAATGCTTGGTTTCGATTGCTTTAGCTTGCTGAGACTCCCAGGAATCGATTGGGATAGGCAAAGATTCTTGTATTGGCCTCTAAGTGCAAATTTGATTCACCACTTTTTCTTGATTTTTCAAGTTTTTGTTCTGCCTCTTGCGCCTACTTCCCACCAAGCTTTGGGTCTGCACGCACTCTATATGTATTGAGGAGTGAATTAGGTTTGAAAGCCTGGCCTCAATCTTCCTCCATCAATGAATTGGATTCTTGATTTGATTCACTTTGAAACCTTTCCAAAATTGGCTTAATTCAATCTTTTTGTTCACACCATGCTTTGATACGAATTTGAATACTTGCTAGCTGGACATTAAGACCTGAATCATGTAAAAAATCTTTAGTTTTCAATACTTTGGATTTTATATGATTTATTTTGATTAAAATTGATTCAAATCAAATAAAAATCAAAATAAATGATAAAAACATGATAATGACAAGTGGCAAGGGCTAGAGCTCGTGGACTATGTTTCCAACTTAAAACAAGTGAAACAAATTGGGCCCATTTGGCAAAATTTGAAGTTTTAGGCATAGTTGACTTTTGGCAATTTTGCAAAAAGGGTCAACTTCACCAATGCATAACTTCCTCAGTTTTGACTCTTTGAAGGTGTTCTTAGACTTTTTAGAAAGATTGAGATGTCCTCTAAGCAACCCTTTTTGTATCATCTCAATTTGATATTCCATTCTCATGTATGAAGCTTTGACAAAAAAGGTGTTTTTGTTGACTTTTCAAAATGACCTATAATGTCCAAATTCATAACTTCTTGTGAGTGCATATTTTGAACTTGGGAGCTGAATATGGATTTTAGATAATTGCATCCTATTAAAAATGAGCTTTGGATGGGTCATTTCTCATAAAGTATGAGAAAGTTATGCTTGGTCAAAGTTGAGTTGACTTTTCCTACAAAACCCTAATTTAGCAACTTTTGAGTCTTGATGAATTATGAGCATTCCTTGATGAATCATGATCAATCCTTGATCAAATGATGAAATATGCTTCAAAATGAGGATGTTAGCCAAAAATCTTGAAGTTTGACTGTATGTAGGCCACAATTGACTTTTGCCCTAGCACAATCGATTTTTGGGCCTTTGAGCAATTGACTGAGTAAACTTCCTCTGCAAGGCTTGAAACTTGACATGGATGATCTTGAGAACATATTAGGACATTGGTGAGAATTTGGGATCTCTTGGACTCAAGTATCTTGATGCAACATGAAACCCTAATTTGAGGTAGACTGTCTTACATTATGCCAAACAAGGGATTAGACGGCGCTTTTTTAGGCCTTTAACAGCGCTTAAAAGCGCTGCTAAAACCTCAGCTGCTAAAGGTATAGACAGTGCTTATGTAATTTCAAAAGCGCTGCTATAGGTACCCCCTTTAGCAGCGCTTACACTTTAGACAACGCTTTTAATGTGGAACTTTAGACAGTGCTTGGTAAAAGCGATGTCTATTCCCCCCCCCCCCCCCCCCTTTAGCAGCGCTTTTCCTTATTATTTTTTAATATTTTTTTTCAATCACTTTAGACAGCGCTTTCATTAAAAGCGCTGTCTATTCCCCCCCTTTAGCAGCGCTTTTCCTTATTATTTTTTTAAATATTTTTTTTTTTCATTTAAAACAAAGCGCTGCCTATCAAATTTAATCTCACCATTTTTGCACCAGAATTTATAGCTTCATTATAACATTTTAAACAACAACAACATCAATATACCACAATGAAACAATATTATAACAACATCAATATTCATCTCTTCAATCCTTTTTGCACAATATACACAACAACAACATTAGTATATACAACAATGAAACAAAATCAACAATGAATTACAAAATAACTCTATCTTCTACATCGAGCTGCACCTATATAACCTAAAACAACATCAAAAAATAAAAATTCATACAAGTTACCAAATAACAACAACAAAAACAATAATATTGTAACACAACTATAACGACATATATTATATTCTCAAAACTCAAAGTTATACCTTATAATAAAACTCTCAACTCCATAACAAATTGGCACCAATCCTCCATAAGTTCATCCAATTGATCTTTTGAGTATGAAGCACACTTGAATTCATCAAAGTACTACATAATAATATAACATAGTATGATTTAATTAAAATACTAAGTCATTTTATGAGAAATATTAAAATAATTCCTAAGTTAGAAATTCATACCGTGGATGGAATCTCTAATCGGTCCAAAAGAATAGTTTCTTTCGTAAACCTCAACATAAAATAACCACAATCTACACCATATACTGACGAGGACACTACACATGGAAAGAAAATACGGATATACATCAAGATATACACCTTAACTTGTTTTATCAAGTATCATCGCTATATAATCAAAATTGTGAAAATCTATACCTCCACTTTGATCCAAGAAATATTGTTGACTCTACTCCTTGGTACTTGAATGTCTCTTTGTGCTCGAAAACTTTGTAGAATGCTATAATAAAATAATAACGAATATTTAGAACTATCGCACATAAATAATTAAATATACACAGTAATATTTTGGAACAATCTCACTTACGTGTCAATTGTCTTCTTCATATATGGGTATATTGTCCAATCATTGCCCAATGAATCCAGATAATATACAATTTCTCTCACAGGATTAATTGCAACCAATAACCAGTATCCATTGGAATATTAAACAAAGGTTAGATGGAAATTTTCTGCACAACGTTAAAAAACGAAAAATTATAATAGAGGAAATTTAGAATGAAAATCTTACTTGGGGCCAGTATTATATGGTAAAAAGAACAATTTTTCTGTTCTTTGTTGGCCATAAATAAACTGAGCAAAAATTCTATTACTTCATCTGGTTTTGAGATGATTGACCCGGCATGGACAACGTTGGGATTTATGAAAGCGAATCTGGACTCCAATCCACGCGGGCGAATCAACTTGTCATACAGAAACCTTAAATAAAAACATCATTAACATTAATTATTCATTGAAATGAGTAAATAAATTCTGCAATTAATTAAACAAAGTTGATTAGAGTATACCTGATACATGTATTGATAACAGTGATGCCTAATGTCAAGTGTCCAAAAACTTCTTCCAAATCCTCCTTACCAATTGCTGTCATGCCTTCAGAACCATAAATCCCTTCATCCAGGGGTATAAGAGAAGTACCACCTTGCGAAATAGTTGTGAAGCTTATATATGTCTGAAGGCACGACCTATATTGTGAATTCGTTTTCTTTCTAGCCCCGGTCCTCTTAGCAACACTCTTTGTTTCTATGGGAATGTTGCTAATTACAGGCTCCTTACCCCTACTTACAGCTTCAATCTCTTTAGTAGGAATAATCTAAATATCATAAAATTAGAGTGGTCAAGTATAGGACGAAAAATTAACATTACCTAAGCATAAATATCATATAATTGTGTTGTACCTGTTTTTTTGCTGTCACTAACTCCTTTGGCCGCGTAATCCCTTTATCTTTTGGTTTGGGTTTTGTAGGAGTCTAACATTACCATGCAAAAAAAAATGTAAGTAAAACGAACGTAAAAAATTTGAGTACTAAAAGGTTCATAACGGTTTTAATTATACCTCATCATCTATGCGAACGAGTCTTAACGGCCATGCAACAAACGCTCCTATTGCCTCTCCCACCAATGTTGCATCCGAAACTTCATCTGGGATTGGTAATAACGCACCCTCCTCTAAAGCAATATCAATCGACACTTTCAAATATCCAAAAGGGAGCGGTTTATGATAAAGTACTTCTCCCAGAGTGTTATGGACTTTTCCCTTGCCAACCATGCGATAAGTTGGTGTCTCTAAAAAGAGTTGACAAGGTGAAATGCCCTAAAATCAATAATAAATATGACATTGTTAATGTGTATATATGTCAGTTAAATAAATTACACTAATTTAATTTCATAATAATATATGTAAGTACCTCGGGAATACTCGGTTGAGCTGCACAATTGACACTTGCTATGTCACTAGTTTCTTTAACACCCGAAGCTTCCCTTTCTGATTGGTATTGTCTTGCTTTTTCCTTCCTCAATTCAAGAACTTCAGCTTCTAATGCATCCAACCTTGCCTGCAGTTCTTTATTGCTAGTAGATTTTGTCTTTGGGTTGTTCTTTTTCAAGGAGCTTGGAGTAACCCCATGTCCTTTACCCCTCACCCGATCAGAATACTCACGAACATCTAATGCCCGACTAAGTATGTTCCTGCAATCATCTGGTGGAGATGTAGACTGAGACAGACTCTCCTGAAATTCATATGAATATTGGAAAAACATGAATATTATATGTTAATAAAATTTTGATTTAATTAGAATTAATGTTATACTTACGCATTTTTCAAAAATTTGTTGTACATCTTCTTTAAGAACTCCATCCTTACCCACACGGGAAGCCTTCCACAAAACATGCTCCGGAAGAGATGTTTCAGAAATACTCTCCTCTTTTAACTACACATTAACACAAAAAACAAGCTCAGTTATAACTCTTGATGAACAAGTATATCATTGCAATTTGTAAATACTTACTATTTTTTGTTCTAATCGTGCATATCCCAAACGCCCTTTTTTGTATGGATATGCGGGAGATGATGCTCTTTGACGATTTACGTCACTTACACTCTGAAATTTTGGGGTTTTCTATTTGGCTTTAAAAACATCCCATTCTTTAACTGAAATCACATCTGCATATTCTGTTGGACACTCTGCATCAACAAAAAAAAATTCGGCATCTCTAAGATATTTTCTGTTTAAATATATTCTAAACCCTCTTAGTATTTTGCCGGCCAATCCAAGACAATAATCTTTTCTTGTGTCATCAATGTTGAAAGACCTCTACAAAAAACATACATAAAGTGTGTTAGTATAAGTAATTTAAAGACATAATTTAAAGTACATAATCGTAATTTAAAGACATAATTTTAAGTAATTTAGAGACATAATTTAAAGTACATAATAATAATTTAGAGTTCGTCTTCCTTTCTTCACGGGTCCTAATTCAGTTCTTATTCCCATCTCTACCATGTCCTCTCTTGCTTTAAGGTCATCCTTAGACTTTCCTTTTATATTGAGTAACGTACCAATAACACTTTCAAATACATTTTTTTCAATATGCATAACATCAAGAAAATGTATTACGTACAAAGATTTCCAATATGGCAATTCAAAAAAAATTGACCTCTTCTTCCACCCACCTGTGACAACTTTATGTGCAAAAGGCTTGCCAAACTGAATACTCACATCTTTCACCTTTTCACAAATTTGATCACCTGTCAATCCAGATGGAGCTCTACGTTGTTCGGTATTTCCATTGAACGCTTTTCTCCATCCACGATATTGATGTTTTGAATTTAATAATCTATGATGACCGAGAAAGATATTCTTCTAACAAAGTTTCAATCGTGTCGTATCGGTTCCATCTTCACAGACAGGACACGCTTTTTCACCTTTAATGCTATACCCGGATAGATTTCCATATGCTAGAAAATCGTTAATTGTGCCAAACAACATCGCCCTTAAATTTAAACTTTCTTTCCTATATCCATCATAAACCTCCACACCGTTCTCCCACAAGATCTTCAAATCTTCGATTAAAGGTTTCAAGTATACATCTATGTCATTCCCTGGTTGTTTAGGCCCAGAAATTAACATAGATAACATCATGTACTTGCGCTTCATACATAGCCATAGAGGTAGGTTATAAATCATAACAATCACAGGCCATATGGAATGTGAGATACTTTGAAGACCATGCTGGTTCATTCCATCCGTAGATAATGCCAAGCGAAGGTTTCTTGTTTCTCCTCCAAAATCAGGATAATCATTATCAATTTTCTTCCACTGTGGTGCATCTGCCGGATGTCAAAACTTTCCATCGATAATTCTTTCATGTGCATGCTAAGTCAAGTGTCTAGCATCGGTTTCACTACGAAACATGCGTCTAAATATCGGAGTAATAGGAAAATACCATAAGACTTTCGCTGGAGATAATTTTTTCTTATATCGAGATAAACCGCACTTTGGGCACTCATTCAATGATGCATATTCGTTTCGAAACAAAATACAATCATTTAGACATGCATGTATCTTATCATAGCTCATGCCAATAGAGCACAACATTTTTTTGGCCTTGTAGGTTCGATTAGGAAGAACATTATCCTCAGGAAGCATATCTCTCAAAAGGGCTAATAACTGTGTGAAACTTTTATCTGACCATCCATTGCGCGCCTTTAAGTTGTACAATTTTAATACCGCAGACAATCTTGTGAATTTGGGGCAATCTTCATACAACGGTTTCTCCGCATCGCTTACCAACCTCTCAAACATTTTGGGACAATCTTGAAGATCTTCTTCAAGTGCTTCTGCAATCTCTTCGACTCGATCACAATCATATGTATCCGTGGCATTATCGTATGAAACATAGGTCGCATTAATTTTCACCCCCGATTCAACATTCTCGATGCTTTTCTCGCCATGAAATATCCAACACGTATAACTTCGATCAATTCCGCGCATTAGTAAATGCAATTTGAATCCATCTGCGTCAACCCGACCCACATAACAACAACCCAAGCAAAGACATTTCATTCTATTCGGGTCTTCAGCGTGTTCAACAGCAAACTTAACGAACTCTAATATTCCATTCTCGTACTCTTTTGACAATCGATCGGCACGCATCCATTTTTTATCCATGGTTTTAACTATTATCTAAGTTAAACAAAAACACTAATTAGGGCACAAAACGGTATAATGCGTTTCTGTCAAAACACAAAGTATACACAGATTTAAAATAAATTTGAGTTCTAAAAAATCAATTCGGAGAAAATATAAAAATTGATCATGGTATTAGTGTATTACATGTATGTTTGTACGGTTCTGAAACGTCAAAATAGTTAGTAGGAAAATCAATATGTTTCTTCCGGTATAATAAAAAGATGAATTAAAATTTAGCATATTTTAATGAGTTGAAAACTACTACACCATATAAAATAAAAATTAGCATAAGTATTCTAATGAGTCCAAAACTACAATTAATATTCCAATAGTTTAAAACTAATGATAAAGCTATATATATATATATATATATATATATATATATATATATATATATATATATATATATATATATATATATATATATATATATATATATATATATATATATATATATATATATATATATATATATATATATATATATATATATATATATATATATATATATATATATATATATATATATATATATATATATATATATATATATATATATATATATATATATATATATATATATATATATATATAGATGATGAAGTTTGCAGAAGCATTTTCCTTGTAGAGAATTCTTGATTATGTGGAAGTGAGATTGAAGAAAGAAAGTAATTGTGTTGAATGAATATGAATAGAAAGCACTGTTTCCTTCCTACCCAACTCTAGCTAGTATCATGCATAAAAATTTGAAAGAAAATTTGCATGTAACTTCGATGGAAATAGAGTGAATACAACATAAATAAGCATCATCCTTTTTTTTTGACAAAAAAATAAACATCACTCCTTTGCTATTTTGTAGTATTCTCTAGTTTTGAACATTTATCAAAGACAGATTCAATGGTTATCTCTACCTATTCAAATTAAAAACATGCTATAAAATACCCAAACTCAATGAATGCAGTATCGATTGTTTCACTCTTAAGAAGAAGAATTTTACAAGCCAAATATGTAAAAAAAAAAAAAAAAACCCATGTGTACATACATGCTAACAAAATCTCAATCTAGTGAACACTTGACTCTTTTTTTCTGCTGAAAATTTCATAAAAATATGCAAACAGAAGACCTTAGGCCCTTAAAAACTTAATACATTGTTACATTCGCAAACAACAAACTACTAATAGTAACAAGAATATGCAAAGTGCATAAATGGTGTTATCGGAACTGACCTGTTGTTGTTATCGGAACACCGGAGAGAGTTGCTTCTGCGGGGAGGAAGAACCACCAAAGTACGGTTGGACGGTGAGGAGACGAGTTGGAGAAGAGTTGGAGGAAGAACCACGGTTGGACGATGAATGGGAGGAGACGAGTTGGAGAAGAAGATGAACAGGAGCGATTTTTGGGTGTGGGGTTTCGTTTGTACGATTTGGGATTTCTGGAAATCTGATAACCAATTTAGGGATTAAGACACTATTTAATTACCTTAGACAGCGCTTTCAAGAAGCGCTGCTAAAGGTATTACCTTTAGCAGCGCTTTAGGCTTTAGCAGCGCTTTTAGAGTAATGCCTTTAGCAGCACTTCTGGAAAGCGCTGTCTAAGGTATACCATTTAGCAGCGCTTCTGGAAAGCGTTGTCTAAGGTATACCCTTTAGCAGCACTTTAGGCTTTAGCAATGCTTCCTAGAATAACACCTTTAGCAGCACTTTTAGTAAGCGCTGTCTAAAGTATAACCTTTAGCAGCGCTTATTCTAATTTTTTAATTTTTTTTACTGAAAACCTATAGCAACGCTTAGGGAAAGAAAGAGTTGTCTATGGTAAGGCCTATAGCAACGCTTATAATAAGCGATGTCTATAGTTTACCTTTAGCAGCGCTTCTCCTTTAATTTTTAATTATTAATTTTTCTGAAAACCTATAGCAGCACTTTAGGCATAAGCGTTGTCTATGTGGCGCTGTCTAAAGTCAATTTTGGCGTAGTGTTAGGAGAGGGCTTGTCTGGTCAACCCTTGGACTTCTTTGAGCAACTTGAGGATCGTTCTTGAAATGTTTTGAGAAATATGGGAGGGAAAATTTTGGGGTACAACAACAGACAATCGAAAGAAACAACACATAGGAGTTAGTCGAATTGCCAACACATACAAAAGCTATCGAAGTAAAGTGGGTGTTCAAGTTGAAACACAATGCAGATGGGTCAATAGCAAGACATAAAGAAAGATTAGTAGCTCAAGGTTTTCTTCAAAGAGCAGGACTTGACTACTCTGAAGTATTTGCTCCAGTAGAAAGATTAGAGACTGTTCGACTAGTAGTAGCATTGGCATGCAACCAAGGTTGGTCAACATTTCATCTAGATGTGAAATCAGCATTTTTGAATGGTCTTTTAGACGAAGAAGTTTATGTCACACAACCTCCTGGGTTTGTGATTCATAAGGAAGCGAGTAAAGTATATAGATTGCACAAAGCACTTTATGGCCTCAAGCAGGCACCTAGGGCATGGAACAAGAAGATCGACTCATACTTAGTCGAATTAGGATTTGTCAAATGCAAATCAGAGTATGGTGTCTATATTCAGGTTGTAGCACAAGATATAACAATCATTTGCCTGTATGTTGACTTGCTAGTAACTGGAAATAGTTTAGAGAACTTGTCGAAGTTCAAAGAGCTGATGACGAAGGAATTTGAAATGTCGGATCTAGGAAATTTGTCTTATTTTCTAGGCATGGAATTTCAAATGTCATAGCAAGGTATGGTGCTACATCAAAGAAAGTATGTCAAAGAAATACTCAAGAGATTTAGAATGGATGATTCAAATCCTACATCCTCACCTGTCGAACCAAATGTGAAGTTAGAGAAGAATGGAGAGGAAGACAAAGTCGATGCAACTTTGTTCAAGCAAATTGTGGGATCTCTGAGGTATGTGTGCAATAGTCAACGTGATATAGGTTTCGTAGTGGGATTAGTAAGCAGATATATGGGTGAACCAAGAGTGTCATATATGAAAGCTGCAAGAAGAATCCTTCGATATTTGAAGGGTTAAATAAATTGTGGAATACTATTTCGACGAGATTCTGAAGGCAAAGAAGCAATAGTTAATTGTTTTTCAGATGTTGATTGGTGTGGAGATAAGGAAGATCGAAGAAGCACAAATGGATATTTCTTTCAAGTATTTGGTGCCCCAATCTCATGCTACATGTCAAGCAATTTGGATCAGATCTGTACTTGAAGAAATGATTGTCGAAGTGAAGAAACCTCTAGTATTGCAAATCGATAACAAGTCAGCCATAAATCTGGTGAAGAATTCAGTTCTGCATGGAAGAAGTAAACATATTGAAGAAAGGTTTCACTTCTTGAGGGAAAAAGTAAATCAAGGTGAACTTGAAGTTAGGAATTTCTCAAGTGAAGCACAGTTTGCCGACATTTTCACCAAAGGATTGAAGATCGACAGATTCCTGAATTTGAGAAAGAAATTAGGAATAGTTCAGATTAACTATTTTTGAGGATGTTCGACAACTTGGATTATGGGGGTGTGTTGAAATATTAAATTATATTATATTTGATTAGATTTAATATTTAATATAATCCAAGTTGTGTTAGCCCAAGCCCAATTAGGGTTGTGTATAAATAGTCATAGTGTGTATCATTATTTGTACACTTGAATAATACAAATCCTTATTTCCTTTATTATTCTCTCTTTCTCTCCTCACTAAAAGTGCCTCACGCACTAACAATTCATACCATGTATGATAGTCGGTATTTAAGTTTTATTTGTATTGTTGGAGATTGTTTACTAGTATAAAAATATTAATTTACACATGTTTTTTACACGCATTTAAATTTAATAAAAAATGGATGTATATATATTGAGTGAATTTATTCTCGTTTAAAAACGGATGTAAATGCATGCTATGTTACATCTTTTTTTATAATAGAAAACGGGTGTAAATACATTCTACGTTACACTCTATTTTAAATAAAAATTGGATGTAAATATGTTCTTAGTTACACTTTATTTTAACAAAAAATGGGTGTAAATACGTTCTTAGTTACAGCATATTTTAATAAAAATCATATATAAATACCTTTTTAGTTACACCCTATTTTAATAAAAATTGGGTGTAAATATATTCTTAGTTACATCCTGTTGTACCCCAAAATTTGCCCTCTCATATTTCTCAAAACATGGCAAGAAAAATCTCCAAGTGGCTCAAGATTGCTTAAGAGTTGGACAGTCAAGCTATCTCCAAAGGCAGTCAACCCCAAATTAGGGTTTTGTGTTGCATCAAGATATTTGACACCAAATGACCTCAAGTTCTCCCCAATGTCCTAATATGCTCTCAAGATCATACATGTCAAATTTCAAGCCTTGCATAGGAAGTTTGGTCAGTCAATTGCTCAAAGGGCCCAAAAATCGACTGTGTTAGGGCAAAAGTCAATTGTGACCTATAAACAGTCAAACTTTAAGATCTTTTGCCAACATTCTCATTTTGAAGGATATTTCATCATTTGATCAAGGTTTGATCATGATTCATCAAGGATTGCTCAAAATTCATCAAGACTCAAAAGTTGCTAAATTAGGGTTTTGTAGGAAACGTCAAACCAACTTTGACCAAGGATAACTTTCTCATACTTTATGAGAAATGACCCATCCAAATCCAATTTTGAAGAGGATGCAATTTCCTACAATCCATCTTCATACCCCAAGATCAGAAAATGCACTCACAAGAAGTTATAAATTTGGACATTATAGGTCATTTTTGAAAGTCAACAAAAACACCTTTTTTGCCAAAGCTTATCACTTGAGCATGGAATATCAAAATGATATGATACAAAAAGGGTTGGTTAGAGGACATCTCAAGCTTTCTAAAAATTCCAAGAACACTTCCAAAAGTTCAAAATTGAAGAAGTTATGCATTGTTGAAGTTGGGCATTTTTGCAAAATTGCCAAAAGTCAACTATCCCTAAAACTTCAAATTTTGTCAAATGGGCCCATTCTTTTCCACTTGATTTGAACTTGTCACATTGCACACGTGTCCTAGCTTCAGCCTTGTGTCCATTTATCAATTTTATTATTTTATTTTATTTTTTATTAAATTATTTCATTTTAAATCAAATTAAATCAAATTAAATCCAAATATTGATTACTTGATATCTTTTTGGCTATTTCAGGACTGAATCATCATCATCAAGGGTATCAAACTCGTATCAAGCAATCCATGTGCAAAAAGATTGAGTTTTGACGATTTTGGAAGGTTTAGTAATGGTGAATCAAATCAAATTTCATGGCATTGATGTGGAAAGATTCAAATTACAATTGTTAACCTAATGCATTCCACATTACATAAGGAGGCTATAGGGCACGAAAACAAAGCTAGAGGCTGCAGAAATAAAAAAAAGAAAAACTTGCAAAATTCACTAAAAAGTGTGAAACCAAAATCCTACTTTGAGGCATTTTCAGAAGCAAAGCTTGATACCAATCGATTGTTGGGTGTCTACTCAACCTTCTACAATCCAAGGCAAGCTCTCATACACACCAAAATGCACTGTAAGCATCACATTTTCTATCCCTGTATTCGAAATCTTAACTCTCCATTCTTGCATCCTCTGGACAAATCGTTGATATATTCGTGATCCTCATGACATTTCAAAGCTTTTTGCATTAGTTAATTTTATTTATCTGACCTGTAAAGCCAAGTACCATATCTAGGGTTTCGTGGTTTGTTTTTGGGCGTTTCTCTTACAGGTAAAATTAGCCCCAATAATGGCCATTGACATGACCGGAAGAGAAAGACGAACGCAACCATGGTCTTGGGAGGAGTTTAGATGGCCTGAGATGAATTTTGGGAATGACCTAGGCATTTAGCTGCGGATTCAAATCCGCAGGTAATTTCTTTACAGGCCTGAGGACAGGGACGACAACGTGTCCCCCTCTGATTGGCCCTTTCAAATTTTCGCGTACTTTTTTTATTTTCTAGCATATAACGCGTTTACTCTTATTATTATTATTGTTTAATATATTGACAACTAAAGCACAAGGGACTAGTGGCAAAGCGAGCAGTCCAAGCATCAACAGGACCTGGGTTCGAATCCCAGGTCCTTCACTTCTTTGTTATCTTTATTTTCCAGGTAATGATGTGTATCTCCAAGCCTGATGCCTATCATACGTCCTCAAGTATCAAAGCGCCAGATGGCCCAAGGCCAAATCTGGTGATCCAGAATGATGGTCTGTTGTACCCCAAAATTTGCCCTCCCATATTCTTCAAGATTTTCCAAGATCATGCTTCAAAATCTCCCAAGAGTTGCACAGTCCAATAGCCTCCTAACAATCAGAAATTAGGGTTTTGGTTCTGGCAAAGAAATTGAAGTTTCCAAGGGTCCAAACAAGTCCCACATGTCCATAAACATTGTCAAGCATCCTTATGCCAAGTTTCAAGACTCACAGCACAAAATTGCACAGTCAAAAACCCTAATTGCCCTACAGTCAACTGCAGGGGCAAAATGGTCATTTGACAGTCAAAAGTCCAAAATTTTGGTCAACATCTTATTTTGAAGCCACAAACATCATTTGATCAATTCTTGATCATGATTCTCAAGGCATGGCTCAAAAAGTCTCAAGGTGCAAAAGTTTCTATTTTTGGACAGCTGAAAAAGTCAACTGCAAATTGACCAGGGCATAACTTACACATGGTTTATCAGAAAAATTCCATCCAAAGCTCATTTTGAAGAGAATGACATTTCCTACAACTCATATTCACACTTCAAGTCCAAGAAATGCTCTCACAAAAAGTTATCAATCTCAACATTATAGGTCATTTTCAAAAGTCAACAAAAAGGCACTTTAAGTCAAAGACCATAACTTGAGATTGGTAAATCAAAATGACATGGGACCAAAGGCATTGGTTAGAGGACTTCAAGACCTTTCCAAAATGTCCAAGAACATGATCAAAGCTTAAAAATTGAGCAATATATGCCTTGTGGAAGTTGGGAAATTTTTGGGAATTTTGAAAAGTCAACTTTGCCTCAAATGCCTCAAAATTGCTAATGGGCCACAATTTCTTCCAAGAATCATCACCCAAAGGCTATGCACGACCCATTGACTTTAAAGGGAGTTATTTTATCATTTTTTATTAATTATTTGAATTATTATTATTATTAGTTCATTTAATTAAAATAAAATATGACAAAAATAGCAAATCATGTTTTCCAAACCTTTTTGTGCAGCATATCTACTCATCATGACCTCAATATTTCGTGCATACTCAAAAAGGCAAGAATTGGCAATGATTGGCATCAAAAAGGAATGAAAAAGATTGAAAAGGATTCATGAAAATCACAAATTCAAGAACATTGATTGAATGGATTTTGGACTTGTTTTGTGAACCTAATTCACTCCACATATAAGCAGAAACACAACCCTAATCAAAAGGACAAGGAAGCTGCGCCCAAGAACACCAAACAACTTTGCATTTTTTTCATAAAATTCTCAAAACTGAAAACACACATAGAGCACGTTTCAAGGCCTAAGAAGCATTCCAATAGCTTGCTTACACATCCAGGAATCTTTTCCAATCAAAATCACATCCCCTAACCTCAAGAACTGGTAGAACACAGTCGTCCTGTTCATGAGATTTTTCTTAATCATGTTTTAATTTACATGCCATATCAATGCATTTTCATTATTGTTTTACACTAACATGATCATACTGAAGCTTTTGGTGTCTTTTGATTGAACTAATCTTGCCTGTATAGAAAGTTGCCATGGAAATTTTCTAGGGTTTCAGGAGCTTGAAATTGGGGACTTCTTCATGAGGAAAAATTAAGCCATGAGACCTAGACCAATGCATTCGTGACCTTCCAACGAATTAATTCCCCCCATCGCGCCCTTTTTATATTTGCATATGGCCTAATCGCTATTTTCAGGTTCTGCATTTAGTGGGGGTTTAAAACCCCCGCTATCCATTCTATATTTTTCAGGCAAAAAATGAAGAAGTGAAGAAGAAGATGAGATGTTGGTTTGTGGTTGGTGCATTCAAATCATTGGCGCGCTTTTTCATTGTCCAGCATAATATGTGTTTCTCTCTCATATTAATCACGTTCCATTTACATGACAAACGCGCTCCACAGCTCACTTGGCAAAGGATGTACTTGGTAAACGTTGGGACCTGGGTTCGATTCCCAGGTGCCCCACTTTATTCAATAATTTTTCTTGTAATACGTTCCTGTGCAGTGTACTCCCAAGGGAACATCATACAACCTCGCCATCTAAGCTGCCACGCGCCAAGGAGATCCATCCAATGGCCAGATCACACAGTCCACCATGTACCCTTAGTCAACCATGTGCAGACGCGCTGGAAAAGTCAAAGGGGCCCTGACTTATTGGGCCAAGATTGCTTGCAAACACCTCCAAAAGGGCCTGAGAACCCCCCAATGTTTGTATATTTTTTTTAATTTCTCTTCTTTTCTTTTCTTTTTTATTCTTTTGATCACTTTTATTTAATTTATTTCAAATAATTTTCATAAGACACAAAAAATCAGAAAATCATAAAACAAAAAATATGTTTTTATTAATATTAATTTCTATTAGTTTTTTTTGTAAATAAATTTAATAATCAATTTAGTTGTAATTTAGGGTTTTAATTTTAATTTATTTCTTAATAACTAAAAAAACATAAAAATTAGGGTTTCTAGCACTTTTACTTTTTTTCTTAATAAATATTCTTTTCTTATTATAATTATTATTAACCATTAATTATTTTTGTAAATACTTGTAATTAAATAATTAGGTTAAATTAGGTTAAACTTAAACATTTTTCTTTAATAAATTAAAAACAATTTAGAACTAGGTTTTTATTTAACTTTTAATTCCAATTTAATTCTCCTTAATTTCATAAATCCAAAAACATAAAAAATAAGTTCTTTTTCTCATTTAATAATTAAATCAATTTTCAATTCCAATTTAATTTCTTTAAAGGGTCCAACGCCCTCGCACTCGATTCTAATTTCTTTTCGCATTTATTTTTATTTCTTTTGTGGATATAATGTATTTGCCCCGAAGCTTTGTAATAGATAATTAGGACATTTATTTTCCGCATTTTTTATTTATTCAAATCGGGTCTTGGTTTAATTTGGCGATGTAGACCCGCGCCTTGTAATAGCGTAGGACCTTTATTTCTCCGCACTTTAAATTTCTGCACCTTTTAATTGCTAACTATCACATGAAAGAATGTATGCCCAAATAAAATCAAAGCGTAGAACACTCAATGCATGACAAGACAAATAATAACTGAAAATGACACACAATTCACACACCACTTCTAGGGTACGCCTCACTGTTGCCTTGCCCCTCGAAACGTGGTCGTCGAGTAGAGGACGTTTTAGTAAGTCCTCATGTCCATGAACATGGCATGGGGGTAGCTTCTAAGGTGTCCTACTATTGCTCTGGTGACCACACTGTCCCTAATCCTCGAATTGACCCGAACACCTCCAACGGTGGTGCTACCTACCTCTCAATGGTGGGATGGCACTACCTTAAGGACATTTACACAGACTAATTCCTTAGGGTAGGTAGATGACTCGTAGATACTTGCTCTAATTCAAAACAAATCAAAAACCTCTTTTCACACCGACACTTTGCAAAAAGCTTTCAAAAACAACTTTTCAAACACTCTTGAGGACGGATACAAGAGTCGAACTGAAATTTTAAACGAAACTTTTTCAAACCCACTCACCTTGAAAAGCAAACAAACATTTTGAAGACACAAGTGAGCAAGTATCTAAGAGCCCATGGATAACCATGGATAGAAAGGGTGCTAACACCTTCCCTTTCTATAAATCTACCTCCCGAACCGAGAGCAATCTCAATAAGGAATTTTTCTGTGCTTTTGTCCTTTCCATATTGGAGAAAATAAAAGACGGTGGCGACTCTTGCTTCCACGACATTTCGCGAACCAGCGTTAAACAGTCGGTTCCAGATCCACCGATCACATGGTCCACCATGGGACCAAGTCAAAAGGCGCATAGGGAATCCAGAAAGTCAGCCAGGCCAGCGCCTAATGGGCCTTGGAATTGCCATTCTGACCCCCTTTTTCAGGCCCATACCTCCTATCTCTCTCTATTTTATATTTTTTGTTTTAATTATTTATTGTTATTATTTTTATTATTTTATAACCAATCAAATTGTTTTCCTTTTATAAAATTAAAACCACAAAAATATTTTTCTTCATAAAATCAAATTTTTATTTTTATTTTTATTAACAAATATTAATTTAATTAATTTAGGCTTTAATTAGAAATAATCTTAATACATTTTTGTAAAATAATTAAAATTAACTTAGACATAATTAGGTTTTATTAACATTGATCAATTTTATTTTATTTCTTTAAATAACAAAAAACCCAAAAATATTTATTTTCATTAATTAATTTATTTATTTAATTCAATAATTAATTTAGGATAGTTTATTTCTTAAAGTTAAAAATAACCAAAAAATCTTTTTTAATAACAAAGGGTCAAAACCCTAAACTCGCACTCGATTTAATTTTCCGCCCGCGATCCACTTATCATAATAATGTATTTGCTCACGGTTTGTAATAGCTTAATAGGACTTTTACTATTTTTTATCGCTTTATTTATTTTTCCGCATTTAAATTTCAAAGGGTTGCTTTTGGCGATGTAAATACCCGATGCCTTGTAATTTAATTTCCGCAATTTATTTTACGCAAAATATAACTGTTAGATGTTTGATAATAGGTATGCATGACAAGATTGAATGTTTCAACCTAAAATCAACATAGATCACCCTTAACATGTGCAAAGATAAAAATAACTAAAAACAACACACTCGCACATGCGCACTCTTAGGGTACACCCCACTTGGTTGCCTTCGTACGCGGTCATTGAGTATAGGTAGTTTTAGAGGTCGCCCTCGTGTCTAAAAGATCATAGTCGCCTCAAAACAGTTGCCTCAGATATTGTTGCCTCAAAACAAATGATCTAAGACATTAGGGTTACCGCTAAGGTGTCCTAACATTGCTTTAGTGATTGCACGTCCTTCATTCGAATTGACCCTCAAACTCCAACGACGGTGCTACCTACTCATCAATAGTAGGATAGCATTGTCTAAAGGAAGATAGCATAGAACGATTCCTTTTTCGAGTAGGTAGATGGTTCTTAGATAATTGCTCTTTTTAAAAACAAAAACTCTTCACACTTACACTGTTCGAACAAAGTTTTCAAAAACACTTCATACACTCTTGAGGGCAGAAGCAAGAGTTAAATCGAAGTTTCAAATAAAAACTTTTTCAAACCCACAAGCACAAAGAAAGCAATTTTGAAAACAATGAGCAAGTACCTAAGAGCCCGTGGATAACCACGGATAGAAAGGGTGCTAACACCTTCCCTTTTTATAATCTACCCCCCGAACCCGAGAAACATCTCGAAAAAGGAATTTTTCTTTGCTTTTTTCCTTTCCTGGTTGGATAAAATAAAATTCGATGGTGACTCATGCTTACCGCGACATTTTGCAAAAACAAACGCAAAACGCAAACCAGCATTCCAAAAATAGTTAGTTCTTCCCACCGTATCACAGAACTGGCGACTCTGCTGGGGACGCTTAATAAGTGGGGTATACCTTAGGAATAGTTCATAATGTTTTCAATTGCTTGACTTGTATGCTTTATATTTGTGGACTTGTATCGGAGTTACTATAGATCCTAACCTGGATCTGGGGATACCCTTTAGGTAAGTAGCAATAAACTGTGAGGGAACTGTACAACATAGACCGATATGGTTGAAGCAGTAGCTACGTTGGTGTGGCACTTTAGTTTGTACCGATATCCCTTGTGTTGGAACGAGGAGAATATGGGTCTTCTAAGGGGTCATTAAGCACCAACTGACCTTAGAACCTTTAAATTGACCAACTTGGCCATAGAACAGTAGCAGTATGCTACACTCATTGAGACTAAACTCTCGCGATGATTCCGGTCGCAAGAAAAGGTTGCTAAACTGGAATTATGACCGATCGAGGGTAGTCAGTGATATTGAGATCCTCTAGAACCCGGTTACTATTTTTAGGACATGTTTGAACCAACTGAACTGAAAGAGGGTAGTACCTAGACTCCTTGCCAGCCTGAAATCTAAGGGCTCTCTGTGTGACTTGTGTGCCTTTACCATGTTTGCTATTTGTGGATACTTATGGTGTGCTTTCTATCATGACATCATAACATTGCATACATCTTGCATTGGACTAACCTATTTCAAAGACAGGAGGGATTCATCTTTGTTCTGTTTTGTAGGTCATGGCACCTATGCGTAGGAACACCATCCGAATCAACTTTGTCCAGGTTCCCACTATGCTCAAAGAATTGGTTGCAAAGATGTCTGATACTACCTCCTTCATCAGAAGACATGGGCATCTTCTTAGTTTGGTCACCTCCAAATTGGACGAGCAGATGATGAGTGTTCCAGTCCAGTTCTTTGATCCATTGTACCATTGTTTTACTTTTCAGGACTACCAGTTGGTCCCTACCTTGGAAGAGTTCTCTGATCTGCTCGGTATCTCTATTCTGGAGCAGACCCCGTTTATAGGTTAGGAGAAGATCCTTAGGCCAGAAGAGATTGCTTCAGCCCTTCATATGACAAAGGATGAGGTAATGGCTAATTGGGAAACTCGTAGTGGAGCAAAGGGCTTTCTGTCTAAGTTTTTGGTTGGTAAGGCTAATCATTTCTGGGATAGTCTAGACTTCTAGGCATTTGAAGATATTCTGGCTCTTCTGATATATGGCTTGGTATTGTTTCCTAACTCTGACTACTTTGTTGATGTGAATGCGGTAAAAATCTTCATCTCTGGTAATCCTGTACCCACTCTCTTGGGTGACATTCTTCATCGGCTTTATGCCCGTACTGCTCGGAAACGGGGAACCTTGATGTGCTGTGCTCCGTTATTGGCGAGGTGGTTTATTTCTCACCTCCCCAAATCTGTTTTAAAGAACAAGGAAGGCATGGGCTGGGCTTACATGGTTATGTCTCTCTCTCACAATGACATCATTTGGACAATTAAGGGTATGGATGAGGTGGCCGTTATTGATCGCTGTGGGGAATACCCCAATGTTCCACTGATAGGAACCCATGGAGGAATTACTTACAATCCATGCTTGGCCTTACGTCAGTTTGGGCGAGCCAGAAGGGAAGGACCTCATGAGCTGCTAATGCCTAATATAATCTTTGATTTCCAAGGGGATAGTGACGAGCAACGCCGCAGATTCATAAGGGCTTGGGATAGAGTACACAGATCTGATCCACACGAGTTGGGTGCAAAGACTTCTCTTCCGATGGATCCATATCTCCGATGGGTTCGCATACGTGCCCAAAAGCTGGGAATGCCCTATGAAGTCGTCTTGCCTATGATTGTTGAAGTTGCTGATGAGGAAGGAGTTCCTCCTACTATCTTACACCCTTACATGCCTACTGACATTGGGGCATTGAAGAGGTCCTGGATGCAGCTAAGGGAAGAGCGGGATACTTATAGAGAAAAGTATCACGAGCAAGAGCAAAAGATTCAAAAGTTGACTAGGCAGCTGGAGAGGGAGCAGATCATCAATGACTATGTCAGCACTAAAGGCAAACGACCATGGGAGCGTTGATGTCCTTTGATTACTTCCAGTTTTTATTTACTTTTCAGTATTTCCTTTCTTGTAACGCCTTAAGGGCAATTTGTTGAACAATTAATTTCAAAAGTTTATCTAATAAAAGTGTGTTTCATTTCTTGTATACGAATTTGAATCTCTCGATGTCTTTGAAATCATAGCATACGCATTTCATTCCATGCACCTCATAACAGGTACCCTTATAGGTTTTCTCATCTTCTTCGCTGTTTATTTCAGCATCATGTCTTCTGAACCATCAACTGAACAAGCAATCAAGGCTCTACAGGCTCAAAACGCCCAGTTCCAAGAATTGTTCATGAATCTAGCTAAGGGTCAGCAAGATCTGAAGACCCTTATTCTGAAAGAGAAGAAGAAGAAGAAGAAGAAGAAGAAGAGGACGGTCCTGTTTAACACGGGTCACAGGTTTGGAAACAGGCTACGAGATGAAGTTGATTTGACCACCACATCTGGAGGGAAAGATAGTCAGGAAGAAAGGAGGGCTCCTAGCCCTATGGTTTTAGACAACGAGACGGACTTCGATGAAGACCAGTACCCTCCAACCGAGGATAGATACAAGCAACTGGAAGATCAGTTAAGTGTGATGGAAGTTTAGAAGGTGCCTGGTCTGGACTTTGGTGATTTAGGTCTGTCATCTGGGGTGGTGATTCCCCACAAGTTCAAAGCACCAGCTTTTGCTAAGTACGACGGAGTTTCTTGCCCGAAACTGCACCTCTGGTCGTATGTAAGGAAAATTCAGCCGTACACCGCTGACAAGAACCTATGGATCCACTTCTTTCAAGACAGCCTCTCAGGGACTCAGCTTGAATGGTTTTACCAGCTAGAAGGAGCCAGTATCCGTAGTTGGGAAGATTTGGTTGCTGCTTTCTACAGGCAGTACCAATATAATGTCGACCTTGCTCCCACGCGTACCCAACTCCAGGGTATGTCAATGGGTGCGGGCGAAGGTTTCAAAGATTATGCTCAGAAGTGAAGGGACCTCGCTGGAAGAGTGCAACCACCCTTGGCTGACAGGGAGCTAGTAGATATGTTTCTGGGGACCTTGTCTGGTCCGTACTTTAACCATCTGATTGGAAGTTCTTCATCCGGATTTACAGAGCTGATCATGACCGGGAAAGGATTGAGGTTGGTATCAATTCTGGTAAAATACAAAAGGGTGCTTCATCGGGCACCGAGAAGAAGCCTTTTAAGAAGGAGTCTAGTGTTGTTTACAGTTCGAAAAGCCAGAATAGACCTGAACGCCGCCAGGCTGTTAATACAGTTGTTATTTCAAGACCTGCTGGTGCTCCTCAGCACAACAATCAGCCAAAGGCCGAGAGACCGCGAAGGCAATTCACTCAGCTCAACATGACGTTATCTCAGATTCTTCCACAGTTATTGAAAACCAATCTAGTGATTCCAAGGGAGGCCCCGAAGAATCCCAGCACTACATCACCAAAGTATAACCCTAATGCCCGTTGTGCTTTTCACTCTGATAGCCCGGGACATGATAAAGATGATTGTTGGGTTTTGAAGAACAAAGTACAAGACTTGATTGATGCTAGGGAAATTGAGTTCGAGGCGCCTGAAAGACCTAATGTTGTGACTGCTCCTATGCCCAAGCATGGAGTGAATGCTATAGATGAAGACTCGTTTGTGGTTTCTGTGAACGACATTGTTACCCCTTTGATGAGTGTGAAGAAGAACCTTTTGTTAGCTGGTTTATTTCCAGGCTGTGACGAAGGTTGTCGTATGTGTTCTGTCCTACCTACCGGTTGTCATCTTTTGAAGTCAGGTGTCCAACGCCTGATGGATAATAAAGAAATACTGTTTGAGAAGACTGTTGTTCCTTTGGTTCCTACTGAAGAAGTTGTTATTATCACCATTTTCGACAATTCTTCCAAGGCTCCCTCGAGGAAGCCTGTTAGAATTACATCTGTTCCAAGAATCGCATCGTTGATCATCACTGTTCCAGAGCCTATCCCCTATACATCTGATAAAGTTGTCCCTTGGCGCTATGGGGCTGATGTTTATTATCACGGAGTTAAAAAAGATTTGGATGCTGATACTGACATCAGCAACATCGTTGGACCTGCCAAAGTCACCCGCAGTGGAAGACTTTTCTCCCCTGATATCTCTCCACCAACTGCCCGGAAACCTGTTGTTATTTCACCTGCCAGTGTACCTGCTGCAATTCCTGTTCAAGTTCCCATTCTCACCCCTGTTGCCGAGTCATCTAATACTCGGGGCAAAGGGACCACTGATGAGCCTTCCCGGATGGAGGCACCGAAGACGATTACTGTTGAAGCCTCTAGACAAGAGATGGAGGAAATTTTGAAGATCATCAAAAAGAGCGACTACAATATAGTCGAGCAGTTGGGGAAAACCCCATCCAAGATCTCTATGTTGTCACTGTTGCTATGCTCAGAGGCCCATGCCAAGGCTCTGATTGCATTCCTGAAGACTGCACATGTACCTCAAGAAACATCAGCTGATCAGTTTAAAGATTGCGTGGCCAGTCTGACTGCTGATAATGGGTTGGGTTTCTCTGACGCCGACTTGACTGCTAAAGGGAAGAATCACAATGACGCCCTGCATGTCTCCATTGAATGTAGGGGCACTACTCTAGCCCATGTATTAGTGGATACTGGTTCCTCATTGAACGTTTTACCTAAGAAAGCTCTAGACCGGTTGGACTATGAAGGTTTAGAGTTGAAGCCAAGTAATATTGTTGTTAGGGCCTTTGATGGGTCAAAGAGAATGGTACATGGAGAAGTTGATATCCCGATTAAGGTTGGTTCTTAGGTCTTCACATCTACATTCTATGTGATGGACATTCGACCATCTTATTCATGTTTGCTGGGTCGTCCGTGGATCCACAAAGTTGGGGCAGTGACGTCTACGCTCCACCAAAAGCTAAAGTACCCGGTGAAAGGGAAAATTGTGACAGTGCAAGGAGAAGAGGAGTACATGGTGAGCCACATCAACTCTTTCCGATATGTAGAAATGGATGGGGAGTTCATTGAGACCCCGTTCCAACATTTTGAAGAGGTTCCCCAGACGCTGGCATCAACTGAGACTGTTGTTGAAGATCCTCCAATGAAGATGGCTTCCTTCAAGGATGCCCGGGCTGTTGTTGAGAAAGGTGGGTGTGCAAATTGGGGCCGACTCCCTGATTTTGCACATAAGACTAAAAAGTTTGGTTTGGGTTTCACTGCAGAAGCTCAAAGGGTTGTTCGGAATGCATGGATCGAAAGACCTCCCCTGTTCATCAGCAATTCGGGAGTGAATGCCATTGAGGACGATGTGGAAGAGTCTGAGTTCGACAGCTGGATCTATCCTACTACTGATGGTGGACTAGGCAACTGGATAACAAAGGACTTCATCCCGATTTCTTTTGTTACCCAATAATGAGACTTTTTGTTTTGAATTTGTAACAGAAAATGTTTTAAACTCTATGGCCCGGTGTCTTACCCGGGGCACTGTGGTTTCATTTGTGAGGGCTTTATGTGTGTCATTTTCATATATCATTAATAAAAGCATTGGATGTTTTCTTGCATTTCAAATTTTGCGCTCCTTGTTTTTCTTTTATTACATATTGCAAAACAGCTATTTTACACACACTCACATATACATGTCTACATCCACTCTGGATCTCACGGGTAACGACTCTGCTACTGCCAGTTGTGACTTCGAAAGTCCGATCAACTTAGCCAAAGACGAAGGTGAAGATGATTGCGAAGTGCCTGGTGAACTTGCTAGACTGTTACTTCAAGAAGAGAGGGCTATACAACCGCACGAAGAGTCGGTGGAAACGATAAATCTGGGTACAGAAGAGGACAAGAAAGAGGTCAAGATCGGGGCAAATCTGGAGCTTAGTGTGAAGCAACGGTTGATTCAGATGATGCGTGACTACGTTAAGATCTTTGTCTGGTCTTATGAAGACATGCCTGGGTTGGATACCGATATTGTGGTTCACCGATTGCCTACCAAGGAAGACTGTCCTCCAGTGAAACAGAAAGTCCGTCGAATGCGCCCAGTGATGTCTGAGAAAATTAAGGCTGAGGTTATGAAACAGTTTGACGCCGGTTTTCTAGCAGTTACTTCTTACCCGTAGTGGGTGGCCAATGTGGTTCCTGTGCCGAAGAAGGATGGTAAGGTTCAAATGTGTGTTGGTTATAGGGATCTGAATCGGCAAGTCCCAAGGATGATTTCCCCTACCTCATATCGACGTTCTAGTTGACAACACCGCACAGCATAAGGTCTTCTCCTTTATGGATGGTTTCTCCGGTTATAATCAGATTAAAATGGCTCCCAGAGACATGAGAAGACAACTTTTGTTACTCAATGGGGTACCTTTTGCTAAAAGGTCATGCCTTTTGGATTGAAGAACGCTGGGGCAACATATCAGCGTGCCATGGTTGCTTTGTTTCATGATATGATCCATCATGAGATCGAGGTGTACGTCGATGACATGATTGCAAGATCCCAAACTGAAGAAGAACATCTGGACCACCTTCAGAAATTATTTGACAGGTTGAAGTTGTACAAGCTGAGGTTAAACCCAAACAAGTGCACCTTCGGGGTGAGATCTGGTAAGCTGTTGGGTTTCGTTGTAAGCGATAAAGGTATTCAAGTGGATCCTGCCAAGGTGAAGGCCATACAGGAAATGCCAGCTCCCAGAACGGAAAAAGAGGTCAGAGGCTTTCTAGGACGTTTGAACTATATTACCCGATTTATCTCGCACCTGACTGCTACTTGTGAGCCAATCTTCAAGCTACTGAAGAAAGATCAAGTAGTACGTTGGAACGATGAATGCCATAACACTTTTGAAAGGATCAAAGAGTATCTCCAAGAGCCACCCATTCGGATGCCTCTAGTCGAAGGGAAACCTTTGATCTTATACTTGACAGTACTCGATAATTCAATGGGGTGTGTGATGGGTCAACATGACGAGTCTGGACGAAAAGAGAATGCTATTTATTACCTTAGCAAAAAGTTTACCGACTGCGAGACCCGATACTCGTTGCTCGAGAAAACTTGATGTGCTTTGGCATGGGCTGCTCGCCGGCTGAGACAGTATATGCTGACTCACACTACTCTATTGATATCAAAAATGGATCCAATCAAGTATATCTTCGAGAAACCTGCCTTGTCCGGAAGAATCGCGAGATGGCAGATGATCTTGATTGAGTATGACATCCAATATACGACCCAAAAGGCAATCAAGGGAAGTGTGTTGGCAGACCATTTGGAACATCAAGCAGTGGATGATTACCAGTCTATGAACTTTGAATTCTCTGATGAGAATATCATGATCGTAACTGACTGTGAGACACCTGGACCGGATGAAGGACTTGAGGAAGGATCCTGATGGTCTATGTACTTTGATGAAGCTTCAAATGCTTTGGGCAATGGCATTGGCGCTGTGATCATATCTCCTAAAGTCTCTCATACTCCATTTACCGCCCGACTATGTTTCAACTATACCAACAACATGGCGGAGTATGAAGCATGCATCATGGGTCTTCGAGCAGCAATTGACCTAAGGATTAAGTTTCTAAGTGTCTTCGGAGATTCCGCTCTCGTGATCAGTCAGATCAAAGGCGAGTGGGACACGAAACACCCTAATCTTATTCCTTACAAGGAGTATGTATTGACGTTACTTCCCCATTTCGAGGAGATAACCTTTGAACACTTCCCTAGAGAGGAGAATCAGTTGGCGGACGCGCTGGCTACGATGTCTTCTATGTTCAAAGTCAATTGGGACAACGAAGCTCCCCGGATTATCATTGAAAGGTTGGACGAACCTGCACATTGCTGCGACATTGAGACTGGAGAGGTAACAGAAAAACCCTGGTTTCATGAAGTAAAGAGGTACCTTGAGGCTCAGAAATACCCTGAGGGTGCATCTGTTAATGACAAGAAGTTTCTGAGGAGGTTCGCGACGAAGTTCTTCATCAACAATGACATCCTTTACAAGCGTAACCACGATTCAACCTTGCTGCGATGTGTGGATAAGAGCGAGGCAGACAGAATCATGACAGAATTACATGAAGGTACTTTCGGAACTCATTCCAATGGACATACCATGGCAAAGAAGATCCTTCGGGTAGGATATTATTGGTCTACCATGGAAGCCGACTGTTATAAGCATTCTCGGACATGTCACAAGTGCCAAGTCTATGCTGATAAGGTGCATATACCTCCAGTTCCTCTGAACATCTTGACGGCACCTTGGCCTTTTGCAATGTGGGGCATTGATATGATCGGCGAGATCCGACCTACGGCATCCAACAGGCATCGTTTCATCCTGGTAGCTATTGATTATTTTACGAAGTGGGTTGAAGCAACGTCCTTTGCTACTGTAACCAAGAACGTCGTGGCACGGTTCATTCGGCATAGTCTGATCTGTCGATATGGTGTACCAGAGAGGATCATTATGGATAATGGTACGAATCTCAACAATAAGACGATCACCGAGCTCTGCAAGCAGTTCAAGATACAGCATCATAACTCTTCTCCCTACCGGCCGAAGATGAACGGGGCTGTAGAAGCGGATAATAAGAACATTAAGAAGATTGTGCAGAAGATGACAGTGACATACAAATATTGGCATGAGATGTTACCATTTTCTCTTCATGGGTATCGTACCTCAGCACGGACGTCAACAGGGGCAACACCCTATTCCTTGGTATATGGCATGGAGGCTGTATTATCCATTGAAGTTCAGATACCCTCTCTTAGGATTATGAAGGATGCAAGTTTGAGCGAAGATGACTGGATTCAGACTCGGCTTGATCAGCTGAACTTAATCGACGAAAAGAGACTTACTGCTATTTGTCATGGTCAGACGTATCAAAAACACATGATCAAGGCATTTGACAAGAAAGTCAGACGACAAGAGTATCAAGTTGGGGACCTGGTTATCAAGCGCATCATACTACCTCAAGGTGATCCCAGGGGAAAATGGACCCCTACTTACGAAGGGCCATTTGTGGTTAAGAACATTTTCTCAGGAGGAGCTATGATTCTAACCACTATGGATGGTGACGACCTTCCTCGCCCCGTCAATGCAGACATAGTGAAAAGATACTATGCATAATAAAAGACCCGCTAGGTTGACTGGCCTAGGCAAAAATAAGGGCTTCCCGGCGAACCAAAAAGGTTCGGGCAAAAATAAGGGATAAAAATGAAAAAATCTATACACCCGGCAAGTCGAAAACCTGAAAAGGCGGCTTGGGAAAAAAAAGGTATCCCGGTGGACTGAAAATCCGAAAGGGCGGTCCAGGCAAAAATTAGGGATCAAAGCGTAACACTATGTCTCATTGGATCACCTTGCATCCAGACTTCGGTATCGACTATCAAACTCAGACGACACTAATCAATCTGATCTACCCTCAACCAAGTAGCAAAGTGATGAGATGCTCGAGGACATAAGGGCAATAGCAGAGTTGGAACCCAGTGGGGTTATTCACATAGTTGTTTTATTTAGTTTTTCACAAATTGTATAAAATATATCTATTCGGCGGCGTTCTCTTACTAGGACGTCAGCCTCTTGTACAAAAACGCCTATTCACAGACCAAACTTCAAATCAATACAAATTCATTTTCAAAGAAAAGTTAAACTCTTTTTCCGTTATCTGTTTTGTTTTGCAAAGAACGTCCAATGTTCATTTTTTATATATGCACTTGACATTAATAGCTGCTCATAAATATTTGCATGCGAAACAAAAATATGATTACTGGTAATATCAGAAACAAGGGCAAATAAGAATTGTCCAAACTATACAGTTGCTCTGTCCACCAGGTACAAGGTAGATTCAGCTGAAGAATATGACCAAGGTACTTTCACTCCCCGTAAAGTAAGACAGTAATGATAGCTCTCCCAGCTGGGACTTGCAACGATAAAGGAATCAGTAATATTCTCCCCCAAGCAGAGTTTATCTACCATCAACACTGAAAAGGCTTAATATCCCCGGCAGTTCTAATATTCCCCAACGGAGTATAAGGATATTCCCCGGCAAAATACAAGATATCCCCAGTGGAGTTAAAACTTTCCCAGCGCAGTCTGAAAAAGTGTCCCCAGTGGAGTTGAAGAATCATTCCCAGTAGACTCTGGAAGTTCGTCCCCGACGGAGTATAAAAATAAATATCCCCAGCCGAGTACAAAGGAAGATGGTCCCTAGCAAGGCTCAAGGGATTATCCCCACAAGAGTCTAGCAGGTTATCCCCGGTGAAGCCGCAACTGAAAGATCGTCCCCAGCGGAGTTCTTTCCTTTCACAAACAGAATTTAAAGCCCCAACAGGATTCAATATCACCAACAACGGTAATTCATCCCCAACGGAATTTATCGGTGGAATCCTCGGCAGAATATCTCTTCCCCGCGGAGTAATCTCCTCATCAGCTTATTCCCCAACGGAGTTATCCTCCCCTGCAGGTTTATTTCACAATCATCTTCGTTCACCATCCCCAGCGGAAACGAAGAATTCAACTCTATTCTCCAGCAGCTATCCGGGATTTATTTTCCCCAGCTAAACACATTACATTTCCATACATCATAATACATGCATATACGCATCATACAACAATCTCATTTATTTTGAGAACATCATTGCTTGATATATATCATGCATTGCATATGAATGACCTTTACCTTTCAGGAAAGATGCAGTTAAGTTCTCAGCCATGTCGAAGACCTGACCGGTTCTTAAATTTCAACTGAATTATCCTCGGTTGAATTTTAGATAAGGTTCTCAATCTCGACAATTTTCCTCCGTCATAGTGTGGACGAGTTCTATAATCTCAACGGTATACTACGTTGAAGACTAGACAATTCCTAGATCTTGATGTTTTCCTCTGTCATAGTGTGGACGAGTTCTATAATCTCAACAGTATACTACGTTGAAGACCAGACAGTTCCTAGATCTTGATGTTTTCCTCCGTCATAGTGTGGACGAGTTCTACAATCTCAATGGTATACTACGTTGAAGACCAGGTAGTTCCTAGATCTTGATGAAGATGTTTCCCTACGTCATAGTGTGGACGAGTTCTATAATCTCAATGGTATACTACGTTGAAGACCAGACAGTTCCTAGATCTTGATGTTTTCCTCCGTCATAGTGTGGACGAGTTCTACAATATCAACAGTATACTACGTTGAAGACCAGACAGTTCCTAGATCTTGATGAAGATGTTTCCCTACGTCATAGTGTGGACGAGTTCTATAATCTCAACGGTATACTACGTTGAAGACCAGACAGGTCCTAGATCTTGATGTTTTCCTCCGTCATAGTGTGGACGAGTTCTACAATCTCAACGGTATACTACGTTGAAGACCAGACAGTTCCTAGATCTTGATGAAGATGTTTCCCTACGTCATAGTGTGGACGAGTTCTATAATCTCAACGGTATACTACATTGAAGACCAGACAGTTCCTAGATCTTGATGTTTTCCTCCGTCATAGTGTGGACGAGTTTTACAATCTCAACGGTATACTACGTTGAAGACCAGACAGTTCCTAGATCTTGACGAAGATGTTTCCCCCAGTTGAATTATGGACAGGTTCTTCAGACTTAGTCGAGGCATTCTCTCAGTTGAAGTACAAGCAAAATCCTAAATCTCAACAAAAACCAGGCTTCCCAGCGGAATCTTCTACAAACAACAGGTATGCAAGTTCTCGCTAAGGAATCTCTTATGCGATCGACGCTCCTGCAGATGGAATCTGTAAGCCCATCCTCCTACCAACAATCTCCAAATGGAATATGTAAGCCCATTCCCGACATCACAATGCTGATACCACTTCATGCGAGTGCAAATTTCTAGGCACTCTAGTGTTCAATCATCTTCCACCTTCGGATCACGAAAGGCACGAAAGCCAATCTACATCCTCAGGTTTAAGAAGATTGAACAGGGGCAGCTGTTGTACCCCAAAATTTGCCCTCTCATATTTCTCAAAACATGGCAAGAAAAATCTCCAAGTGGCTCAAGATTGCTCAAGAGTTGGACAGTCAAGCTATCTCCTAAGGCAGTCAACCCCAAATTAGGGTTTTGTGTTGCATCAAGATATTTGAGTCCAAATGACCTCAAGTTCTCCCCAATGTCCTAATATGCTCTCAAGATCATACATGTCAAATTTCAAGCCTTGCATAGGAAGTTTGGTCAGTCAATTGCTCAAAGGGCCCAAAAATCGACTGTGCTAGGGCAAAAGTCAATTGTGACCTATAAACAGTCAAACTTCAAGATTTTTTGCCAAAATTCTCATTTTGAAGGATATTTCATCATTTGATAAAGGGTTGATCATGATTCATCAAGGATTGCTCAAAATTCATCAAGACTCAAAAGTTGCTAAATTAGGGTTTTGCAAGAAAAGTCAAACCAACTTTGACCAAGCATAACTTTCTCATACTTTATGAGAAATGACCCATCCAAAGCTAATTTTTAAGAGGATGCAATTTCCTACAATCCATATTCATACCCCAAGATCAGAAAATGCACTCACAAGAAGTTATAAATTTGGACATTATAGGTCATTTTTGAAAGTCAACAAAAACACATTTTTTGCCAAAGCTTATCACTTGAGCATGGAATATCAAAATGCGATGATACCAAAAGGGTTGGTTAGAGGACATTTAAAGCTTTCTAAAAAGTCCAAGAATACTTCCAAAAGTTCAAAATTGAAGAACTTATGCATTGTTGAAGTTGGGCATTTTTGCAAAATTGCCAAAAGTCAACTATCCCCAAAACTTCAAATTTTGTCAAATAGGCCCATTCTTTTCCACTTGATTTGAACTTGTCACATTTCACACGTGTCCTAGCTTCAGCCTTGTGTCCATTTATCAATTTTATTATTTTATTTGATTTTTTATTGAATTATTTCATTTTAAATCAAATTAAATCAAATAAAATCCAAATATTGATTACTTGATATCTTTTTGGCTATTTCAGGACTGAATCATCATCATCAAAGGTATCAAACTCGTATCAAGCAATCCATGTGCAAAAAGATTGAGTTTTGACGATTTTGGAAGGTTTAGTAATGGTGAATCAAATCAAATCTCATGGCATTTATGTGGAAAGATTCAAAGCACAATTGTTAACCTAATGCATTCCACATTACATAAGGAGGCTATAGGGCACGAAAACAAAGCTAGAGGCTGCAGAAATAAAAAACGCAAAACTTGCAAAATTCACTAAAAAGTGTGAACCAAAATCCTACTTTGAGGCGTTTTCAGAAGCAAAGCTTGATACCAATCGATTGCTGGGTGTCTACTCAACCTTCTGCAATCCAAGGCAAGCTCTCATACACACCAAAACGCACTGTAAGCATCACGTTTTTCAGCCCTGTATTTGAAATCTTAACTCTCTATTCTTGCATCCTCTGGATAAATCGTTGATATATTCGTGATCCTCATGACATTTCAAAGCTTTTTGCATTAGTTAATTTCATTTATCTGACCTGTAAAGCCAAGTACCATATCTAGGGTTTCGTGGTTTGTTTTTGGGCGTTTCTCTTACAGGTAAAATTAGCCCCAATAATGGCCATGGACATGACCGGAAGAGAAAGACGAACGCAACCATGGTCTTGGGAGGAGTTTATATGGCCTAAGATGAATTTTGGGAATGACCTAGGCATTTAGCTGCAGATTCAAATCCGCAGGTAATTTCTTTACAGGCTTGAGGACAGGGACGACAACGTGTCCCCCTCTGATTGGCCCTTTCAAATTTCCGCGCACTTTTTTTATTTTCTGGCATATAACGCGTTTACTCTTATTATTATTATTATTTAATATATTGACAACTAAAGCACAATGGCCTAGTGGCAAAGCGAGCAGTCCAAGCATCAACAGGACCTGGGTTCAAATCCCAGGTCCTTCACTTCTTTGTTATCTTTATTTTCCAAGTAATCATGTGTATCTCCAAGCCTGATGCCTATCATACATCCTCAAGTATCAAAGCGTCAGATGGCCCAAGGCCAAATCTGGTGATCCAGAATGATGGTCCACCATGGGACCAAGTCAAAAGGCGCATAGGGAATCCAGAAAGTCAGCCAGGCCAACGCCTAATGGGCCTTGGAATTGCCATTCTGACCCCCTTTTTCAGGCCCATACCTCCTATCTCTCTCTATTTTATATTTTTTGTTTTAATTATTTATTGTTATTATTTTTATTATTTTATAACCAATCAAATTTTTTTCCTTTTATAAAATTAAAACCACAAAAATATTTTTCTTCATAAAATCAAATTTTTATTTTTATTTTTATTAACAAATATTAATTTAATTAATTTAGGCTTTAATTAGAAATAATCTTAATACATTTTTGTAAAATAATTAAAATTAACTTAGACATAATTAGGTTTTATTAACATTGATCAATTTTATTTTATTTCTTTAAATAACAAAAAACCCAAAAATATTTATTTTCATTAATTAATTAATTAATTTAATTCAATAATTAATTTAGGATAGTTTATTTCTTAAAGTTAAAAATAACCAAAAAAATCTTTTTTAATAACAAAGGGTCAAAACCCTAAACTCGCACTCGATTTAACTTTTCGCCCACGATCCACTTATCATAATAATGTATTTGCTCCCGGTTTGTAATAGCTTAATAGGACTTTTACTATTTTTTATCGCTTTATTTATTTTTCTGCATTTAAATTTCAAAGGGTTACTTTTGGCGATGTAAATACCCGACCGCCTTGTAACTTAATTTCCGCAATTTATTTTTCGCAAAATATAACTGTTAGATGTTTGATAATAGGTATGCATGACAAGATTGAATGTTTCAACCTAAAATCAACATAGATCACCCTTAACATGTGCAAAGATAAAAATAACTGAAAACAACACACTCGCACATGCGCACTCTTAGGGTACACCCCACTTGGTTGCCTTCATACGCGGTCATTGAGTATAGGTAGTTTTAGAGGTCGCCCTCCTGTCTAAAAGATCACAGTCGCCTCGAAACAGTTGCCTCAGATATTGTTGCCTCAAAACAAATGATCTAAGACATTAGGGTTACCGCTAAGGCGTCCTAACATTGCTTTAGTGACCGCACGTCCTTCATTCGAATTGACCCTCAAACTCCAACGACGGTGCTACCTACTCATCAATAGTAGGATAGCATTGTCTAAAGGAAGATAGCATAGAACGATTCCTTTTTCGAGTAGGTAGATGGTTCTTAGATACTTGCTCTTTTTAAAAACAAAAACTATTCACACTTACACTTTTCGAACAAAGTTTTCAAAAACACTTCATACACTCTTGAGGACAGAAGCAAGAGTTAAATCGAAGTTTCAAATAAAAACTTTTTCAAACCCACAAGCACAAAGAAAGCAATTTTGAAAACAATGAGCAAGTACCTAAGAGCCCGTGGATAACCACGGATGGAAAGGGTGCTAACACCTTCCCTTTCTATAATCTACCCCCCGAACCCGAGAAATATCTCGAAAAAGGAATTTTTCTGTGCTTTTTTCCTTTCCTGGTTGGATAAAATAAAAGTCGGTGGCGACTCTTGCTTACCGCGACATTTTACGAAAACAAACGCAAAACGCAAACCAGCATTCCAAAAACAGTCAGTTCTTCCCACCGTATCACACATCCCATTTTAATAAAAAATCAAGTGTATATACATGCTAATTTACACCCTGTTTCAATAAAAATCAGGTGTAAATACATGTTAATTTACACCATTTTTTAATATAATTTACACTCTTTTTTAAATAACAAATTATATTATGTTTAATTTCTTTTACACCTTATTTCATATGCTATATTACACCCTATTTTAGTTATCACATTCATGTAATAAGAAGTCATAATATTTCAAATACTATAAAGTCATACACATAAAAATCATATTTCATGTACTAAGTCATAATATTTTTCATATTTACCAAAAAAATAGTGTTTTCGATAGCGGATAACGGTCCATGGCGGAGAGCCAAAATCCCGTCATACTGGCCGCTTTATGGTGCCATTATTGCGGATTATCGAGAAAAAACTCACAATAGCGGCTGATATTTACCATTGCGGCGAGTCCAAAAACTGCCATGTATATCCGCCATAGCGACCATGGCGGGGCAATTTGATAACACTCCCAAAAAATATCAAAATCATATTTTTGTACTAAGAAGTCATAATATTAACAAACAAAAAAATCAACCAACTCATAATATTTCATGTCACTTTCTTCATATATGACTTTTCTTCTTCTTCTTCTTCTTTCGTTTTTGTTTTTGGTCTTGTAGATTTTGCTCCTCAACCATTTGATTTTCAACCATCTACAATAAACATCAAAAGTACTAAAAAATCAATTCTGATTTTGGCACAAAACATATATACTCCATTACCAGAATTAAGTTCATCACAACTAATTATATGGTTCATGTATAGGAAAGACAAGCTCTTCTTAAAACAAATTACTTCTGTAAACTCATATTACACCTCAAAAACAGTTCATTTGTTATCCTTAATTTAGTAATTTAACATCAAATAAACAAGTTAAGAGTTTAAAATAGCAGGACAGACGTACGAGTTGTAGCCTTTAAAGCAGTCCAAGATTCTCCAATTTCAAGTAAAACTTGGGCCTTTTGTTCATGCAAAGCTGGAACATCAGGTGCCAATGTAAGAGCATATTACCATTTACCAAGTGCTTCCATATACACCCCCCCCTCATGCAATAAACGTGGGAGAATCATCATATTATACCGATACATACCTCATTACCATGCAAATCTACGAGTGTTTTCAACTCAGCTCTATGGAAAAAGACTTCATGTCGATGACCTAGAAAATAGTCTAACAACTAGAAACACACATAAAGGCACCAAAATTGAGAAGAAAAAAAGTGAAAGCGACATCGTGTGAATGAGCGGGAAATTTGACCTATCCTTGGAATATGTTTTCTCAAGAATCCCCTCACTAGTACTAGATTATGTTGAACCTTGAATGAAGATACATACATATTAAACATCCATACATGTCAAAGACACACATAAACACATTCTCTAGGTATCAAATATGTAGAAGAAAATTAATTATTGGTATAAACTTACCCAAGACACTGCCTTAGACAGAGGAGGCTCCCCTGTTTCTGACGAAGAAAGATCATCCAATTCATGTAGCATAAGGGGAAATTCAGTCTCATCTAGAGAGACAATCTCACCACTGTCATCCAAGAAGATGACAGGGATAGGTTCACCCCAATAGTGTTGCCGAGCAAAAATCCAATCCCTTAACTTGTAGTTCACCTGAAGAATGAATAATGTATTCATGTTATACAAACCATTAAAAATGCGTTCCAATAAAATGAACATTAACTAATTCTAATTCGAGATATGAACATTTCTCTTTTCATTTCCACCTTGCTCTGCCCAATCAATATATGAGTGCCAGACTCCCTAAAGTGTAAATTGTTGTTAGGTACCCTCATGGATGTCGTCCTTTGATGGTATTGTTACCTTAAAATTTCTTTAAGGCATTTATTACATTGTTAGTAGGGCTACTATGTGAACCGAAAGGAAAGTGTCTTCCAGGAGTAGGGACTTTAAGAAGATTAGAATCAAGAAATGATAGCTAGAAAGTTCTTATAAAGAATTAAAGGGAGATCTACGAACAAAAGAGAAAGTAGTCGATAAAGACCATAACAAACCAGTCGATTTTAGTTTTATCGATAAGAATGGAATCCAAGACTTAGAGAATTTGGGTTATTTGTCTGCGGAAATGGTTGATGTCGAAGCAAAACATAGGCGGGATAGATTTTGAAATTTGAATATGACAGTGGTTGAAAGAAATTTCCTGATCAAGTTACCAACTACGTGGCTAAATCTGAGGAAGCTGTTTTATTAAGCCACATACGTGTCATATTAGTATTATGTTGAAGTGCATGTTCAGTTATTATGTAACTACTATAAATAAGAGGGTCTAATATAGGATTCAGTGTGTTCATTTTGTACTAAAATCACTTGTAAAACTTCGTATTTTCAAGCGTAAGGAAGCAAGAGTTCAACAGTGCTAATGTACGTGAATCACCACATTTATTTCAATGCAAACTCATTTCTTTTTAGTTGTGCCCTTTAAATATTTTGCTTTCATCTTATTTACTTTTGAACAATCTTTTTATATTGTTATTGGCGTTATTGAATCTTGTTGCATTACGATACTGGAACTCACCAAGAGTTCACTCAACATTTACTTCATTTAGGACAAGTCCTAGTCTTTTGTCAGTCACAAGTCACCTTCAGCTGATCAATTTATAGCATATTTGTGGAAAACTTTTACTTGTTCCCTTATTTAGAGAAAAATTGTTTCTCACAAAGTAAGGTTCTGCGTCGACAGAACAAACCCCATTTCATTCTATTAGTACATGTCTTAGGATTAACTAGTCGATCCTACGAGTAACCCTTAGTTTTAGAATTTGAGAGGACTGGTGGTTGTTTGCCATTTTCAAAATAAACAAATTGGCACACCTGGTGGGACCAGTGCTAGTGGAATCTATCTAAAAACTCTCGAGTGTTTGTAAGTGTATGAGACTTAGAAGTGTAAAGTTAACCAAAGAGTATATTAAGCCACAAGTTAAGCAACATGCACTAAGGATGACTAATCCTGCCAACACTAATGCGGATGTAGTACCGTCACAAACAATAACTACCACAGATACAATAGTTTCTCAAGTTGCGCCTTTTCCTCCAGTTTCGACTGTAGGCGTAGTCACTATCTCCCAGGCTCCACCAACGAGTCTAGGGCTTGTGGTAACTACAAACGTAAGGCCTAATGTGCATCATTTTGGCACCGCTGGTCCTATTTATGGAATGTTGTATTCTTTAATGCCAGGATATCAGTCGACATCAAGCCCATAGTTATTTTCAGATAACACTCAAAATGCGAATTCCCCGTTACAAGGGTCTGCACCAGGAGGAAATTCACTAAATAGAAATAATAAAAATAAAGTGGTGCCTCCTCATCCAGTGCCGCCTCTAACTAACAATTCAGTAGAGGTTTTAAGGCAAAAAATGGATGATGGTAACCATGAGTTAGTTAACATGTTAACCAATCAAATGGGTATTGTGTTTAACCCTATAGTGCAGGAATTGGCTGAGACGAATAGACGGTCCATTGAGACAAATAGGCTGGTAATTTCAAGTAACACACTTGTATAATTTTCTGGGTGCTCCTCCAGCGCCTGTTCGATAGGCGCCACCTGTTGTTCAACCAGTTGTCCCTGTTCAAACAGAATTTGGGGCAATAGATGATGAAACTGTTTATCAAGGGCAAGTAGTAAGGCCCCAAGTACATCAAAATCTTGTGGTCGACCCACCAAGGGTGATAGAACGCCCTACAGTGGTATTGGTTAGCCGACAACAAGATGTTGATCTGATTGTTGATCAATATCGACAATAAGATTTAGCAGTATAAAATAACTTAACCACCATTGTCAAAAGAATCATGGACAAAAATGGCATGAATACCATACTGCATAGGCCAACATATTTTTCCCCTTTGTCTGAATACATCTTGCAGACTGAATTACCTAGGTGATGAAAAATCCCTAAATACAAAAAGTTTAGGGGTGAGTCTGGTGAGTCAAAAGTAGAACACATTGTTAGATATTTAACCGAGTCAGGGAATATGGCGAATAATGAGAACCTGCGGGTAAATTTGTTTCCTTCATCTCTTACTAAGGCAGCTTTCACGTGGTTTACTACCCTGCCCCCAAATACAATTGATTCATGAACTAAGTTAGAGAAGCTTTTTCACGAACAATTTTATGAGGGACATTCGAAAATTAGTTTGATAGAATTATTAAATATTAAAATAAGGTTTGCAGAGAGTATTGATGATTACTTAAATTGTTCCGTTTTTTGAAAGCAAGGGGCTTCACTCAGGTGCCCGAACATGAACTTATTATGTAAGTGTTTGTTGGCAGCAATTTTGGTAAAACATTGACTTGATAACTTGATAATGTTTTGCTAAATGTCTTAACATTTGAAGCAAAACTATTTTGAATGATGTCAAAGCAGATGTCTTGACATCTGCCTCCTGAACTAAACTCGGCCCAATATCAATTTAAGTTTTATGTTTCCTGATTTCCTGCGCATCATAATTCAGGATTTGTGACTCATAAGTTGTGAAAAATATGGAGAAATATTTTTCTATTTGAATTATATTTATGGATTATATCTTCACCTGTTTTCATGGAAATATTCAAAAGATTTGAATATTTGTTTTTCAGCCCAAGCCCATTGTTGCGCATATATAAGGATCTGCTTCCTTATTCAGACCACTGCAACTTTTGAAGAAGAATACTTTCTTTCTATTTTAGAAGTATAAGTATTTTAACTATCAAACACTCTAGTATTGATTTAATACTTGTGTTGTTATTTAGATTGTTAATTGTGTATCATTCATAAGCTTTTAAGCATTGAATGATTGAAGTTTTTAAACTTATTATTTCTGTTGTTTCTTCAGCTTAAGTGATTGAAGGGATTTGAGGAGGGTCTCATACCTAGGTGAGTCTTAGGTAGAAGTATATAATGGGTAGTGATTAAGTGATTAGATCATAAACTGGTTATTTACGGAGGGTCTATGAATTAATACTATTTAGTGGACTTGTCTCTAGCTTGGTAGCCCCCAAAGTAAGTGTTGTTGTACACTGAACTGGGTTAACAATCCCTTGTGTTTTTTACTGCATTTATTATTGTTGTACTTTACTTTGTTCCTCAGATATTTATGTCGTGACATCTCATTTGACATCATATATCAGATACCAGAATTTCAATTGGTATCAGAGCAGGCATCATGCTCTTTATCTGGATGAGATCCAGGGAAGATACTTTCTGGTATTATGGACAAGGAAGGAGGATTTATGAATATACCATCCATTTTGGATGGAAGTAATTATGACTACTGGAAACCACGTATGGTTACCTTTTTAAAGTCTTTAGACAACATGGCTTAGAAAGTTGTTTTAAAAGGATGGAAACACCCTATCAAATTGGGAGAAAATGGAGAACCTACTTCTGAGTTAAAACTAGAAGAAGATTGGTCTAAAGAAGAAGATGAAACTGCTCTTGGAAATTCTAAAGCCTTGAATGCTATATTCAATGGAATTTATAAGAAAATTTTCAGATTAGTGAACACATGTGAAGCAGCTAAGGATGCATGGGGAATTCTTCAATCTACTCATGAAGGCACAAAGATTCAAATCAAATATAGAGAAAACAAGAATTATGGTTTCAACATAATTACTAAAGTTTGTAAATTTCCTATTCAATATAAAATCACAAATAACATGAGTAAAAATTTTCAACAGAATTTCATCAACAAAGCACAAATTCAGATTTTTGAACAAAAGAGAGATTTTCAAGAACATTTAAGTTTGCATTTTAACAGTCACAACCCAAAATGATACTCACACATGGATGAAGCTCGTGGTGGCTTGAGGAAATCCAGTATAGTTGTGACAATTTCCAATGCGACAATGATGACTCCAAGCGGCACAGTTTCTTCCAAAAGAAGGAGAGTTCAAAATCTGCCTCCTTTTTCAACTTGTTTTTACGGTGGACGAAGGGAGAGGAAATAGATGGTTCAGCGGAGAGATTACATAAAACAATAAATTAGTGGCTTCATGAGAGAGACCATGAGAGATGATTAAGAATATGACTTTTGTTTTTCGGTTGGAGGTGATATTGGTTGAAAAGTATAACAAGAAAAAGGATGGCAACATTAGGGTTTTCTGAGAAAGAGGAAAAAGAGAACTGTAATCTCTGATGTGTAGAAGGAGAGAATGGATAAAAATGAACAAATCATCCTCTTAAGGGTAACTCACAATTGATAAATTAGTTACAAATTTTTTTACTAATAAAATGATTAAAATTATATTTATACAATTAAAATATAATGTGTGGTTGAATTCATTTATATATATATATATATATATATATATATATATATATATATATATATATATATATATATATATATATATATATATATATATATATATATATATATATATATATATATATATATATATATATATATATATATATATATATATATATATATATATATATATATATATATATATATATATATATATATATATATATATATATATATATATATATATATATATATATATTGTTCTGGACTGGGCCCGACAGGCCCAAAAGCATTGCAAAGGCCGTGCCCGACGCGTAGTCGCTGGCTCGACAGTACACCTCCAGCTCGACATGCTGTGGTCCAGTACCACATTCTGAGGTCCAGCTCGACGTTACCTCGGGCACACCAGCTAGGGCAGACTCAGTCCACTGTCCCCCCAACGATACTCCGAAAAGACCGCGTCTCCGTCCGCCCGCACTTCACGCAGAACATCCAGGAAGGGGACCACGTGCGGGTCCCCACAGACGGCGCCACTGAGCGCCTTGGTATCAATCGATCGGGACTCAAACGTTCGGTAACCGTCTGCGTCCAGGATATCGTCCCCTTCCCTTGTAGCCCACCGAGCAGGGTGGAAGCTATCGATAAACCGGCAAAGTGTGGCATACGCCTCCTCATCTTCCGAGCACATGTCCCCGGCAGCAGTGTGATAGTAACCGGTCCCATGCTCATAGTGCCTGAATATCCAGTGCACAGGGAACTTAGCCGTACGGGCCATCACAGGACTCCCATCGTCGCCCAAAATCGCCTCCCCGTCATCGTCGCTTAGGGGCTCCTCCTCCTCGTACATGGATCCTAAAGCCGAGGTGGTAACTGGCCGCACAACGTACCACTTGTCTTTGAAACCCCTTACGGAGTCCATATACATTTTGAAGAGTCTCCTCGACTGCTTCAAGGAGACCCAGCTATGTTTCCCGCCTCGAGACTGGCGCTGCAGATGAAAAATCCGGAAGAAGAGCGGTATGGTCGCCCCGATCCTCAGATAGCGACACGTCAGCTCAAACGCCCGGATGAAGGCGAGTGAGTTTGGATGTAGCTGGGACGGGGCCAACTCCAGGTGAGTGAAGACCCCGACCTGGAAATCAGTGAAGGGCAGCTGCAGCCCTAGGTCTTTGAACGTGATCTCGTACATCGCGAAGCTATATTCCGGATAAACCGAGCAGATCCTTGAACGGGAGGACGGGCGCATGACTACGAAGTTCTTTTGGAAGTCGGGCTGGTCCTGGACCGCTTCGATGACAGCATATGGATTTCGGTCGCCCCGGCTGTAGATCGACGCGATCCCTCGGGACTCGACGCCCACCCAATCCAGCAAAGGGTCGGTCACAGTATCAATCAGGTTGACCGACTCATCGGCACTTTGTTCTTCACGATCGTGGCGCCCGGAGGAGCTCGGCTCGTCCGCCATGGTTACCTGCAGAGCACGGGAAACCAGTCAATTGGGCACGAAGCCATACGCTCGACAAATCACGTCGTCCCATGCACGACCACATAGTCCGTTTCCACGAATGGTTGCCTCCCCGACATCCTGAAACTCGATGTGTTCTTCCTCAAACCAACTACGCGGTCACTCTCCAACATGTCGACCCAAGGTATGAACATGGCGAGCCACACCATGAGGCCCACGGCCAAGACCATAAACATATCGGGCACGATCATGAATCAGGCGCCCTAGATCATGAAGACCCCGGGCAGCGCTGAAGTTTATCACCTAAAACTATGAATACGCCGACCACAAACATGCGTTTGCCGGTCCTAGGCATGAATATGTCGGGCTAAGCATGAGTTCACCGGGCTAATCCCACGCGCACAGTCCCTAAAACATCTACAAACGCCAAAAATCATGCATTTTAACAGGAAAATGAAGAAGATAAACCACTTACTTGAATCAAAAAGTAGGATTTGGCTACGGAGTAGAAGAATCTGTGACAGAAGATCGCGACTGGAAAAAATCTGGAAGAGCAACATCAGAGAGAGCACAGAGAATAGAAACGTGTTATGGGGCCCAAGGTTCCTATTTATAGTGATGACGTGGAATACCAAACGTCACTTCGGGCAACCACGGAGCCTCTCTCCCCGACGCGCCGCTCCCAACACAATGATGACCCTATCCCCATAGGGTGGCGACACAGTTCCCGAAAGATACATCGTATGCTCGACAGACGCGCCCCGGTGAGGATCCTCCAGGCATCCACCGCGGAAGATGTCTCCGAGCACGGCACGAGGAGGCCCTCGAGGGCCTACACCTCTGTCCCGGGCACGAGACCTCGATGAGGAAACGACCTGAGTTCAAGCCATGGCTCCTCACAAAGGAACCACGACTTGGGGGGCTCCTGTTCTGGACTGAGCCCGACAGGCCCAAAAGCATTGCAAAGGCCCAGTCCAAATGGACTTACAAGGGCCACGCCGACCAAAGAGTACGGTCGTGCCCGACGCGTAGTCGCTGGCTCGACAGTACACCTCCAGCTCGACATGCTGTGGTCCAGCACCATATTCTGAGGTCCAGCTCGACGTTACCTCGGGCACACCAGCTAGGGCAGACTCAGTCCACTGTCCCCCCAACGATACTCCGAAAAGACCGCGTCTCCGTCCGCCCACACTTCACGCAGAACATCCAGGAAGGGGACCACGTGCGGGTCCCCACTACGCACGTAGAACCTGGCAGTTCCTCCATTGGGCCAAACCTGCCCGGACCAATGAAGGAACCTTGGCCCAGCGCTGGGGGCTATAAATACCCTCTGCTTCCAGAGGGTCAGGTATTCATCATTCTAAACTTACACTTGCTATTATCTGCTCGTACTCCTACTTACTTCAGCATCGGAGTGCCTTGCAGGTACCCCCCCCCCCCCCACTTCGTTCAAAAAGCTTTCTGCTCGGAGCCAGCCGTGACGGTCCATTTCTGATCAGGTCAGATCATATATATATATATATATATATATATATATATATATATATATATATATATATATATATATATATATATATATATATATATATATATATATATATATATATATATATATATATATATATATATATATATATATATATATATATATATATATAAATTAAAATTAAATAAAATTATTTAAAATAACATAAATATGATAATAATTTTTATATTCAATTACCTACTAAAAAATATTTATTCTATAAATTCGTAAATTAAAATAACAAGAAAAATATATACTTTTTTTCTTCATTTTTTAAACTTTAAAAATAATTAAATATATAAGTTTAATAAATAATAAAATATATATGTCTTATAATCTATGTGAGAGAGAAAAATTAAAATTAAGTTATTAGTTTAGCTTATTAAAAATTACAATGTCATTAAAAAAAATATTTATTTTAATTTATTTTACATAAAATAATATTTTAGGGAGGAAATATTTCCCTCACAAAACATAATCTCATATTTATGAGGGAATTTGTGACGGAAATATTGTTACTAAGTTTACTAAACCTTTTATCAATCTAGTGAGGATTTAACGAGAGATTTTTAGTGATGAAAAAATCCTCTCACAAATTTCTTCGTTAATTGTTAGTCATTAATAATGTATCATCTATATAGTTTTTTCTCACTAAATCCATTGCAATTAGTGAGAGATTTACTCCGCTCACAAATTTTCATCCTTAATTTGTATTTCCGTCCCTTTTATATCCTTTGTAAAAGATTCATTATTTTTGGTACTAGAAAATGAAAAGTGTCCAAGACAAATGCTATGTAAGCATGGTGATTGTCAAAACATTTGGGGGGGAGTTACTAGAAGTATTGATACATAGTATAGTACTAGACACATTTGTGAGAGACACACCACTTGTCCACTTAAAACCTTAAGGTGATAGGTGAGTGGATTCACCCACTTATATATACTAAAGTCTTCACATTCATATACAATATGAGACTATTTTTCCCATTACTCACACTTGCATTATTATTCTAACACTCCCCCTTAAATATGAATCCACAATACTCCCCCTTAAGACCCTTGTACCATCGTTACCTCTTCTTGGGCAACGAGACATCTCTTCTTAGGCATTTCGATACTAAGTCGGCCCCTTTCTTGAACCAAAAGCTCTGATATCATTTGTTGGGGGGAGTTACTAGGAGTATTGATACATAGTGTAAGACTAAGCACCTTTGTGAGAGACATACTACTTTCTCACATAAAACCTTAAGGTGATAGGTGAGTGAGTTCTCTTAATTATATATGCTCAAGTCTTCATATTCCTATCTAATATGAGACTATTTCCCCACTTACTAACACTGACGTTATTATTCTAACAATTTTTTCATGCTTGACCACGTTATTTGAAGTGGTTTAGAGACACTACTATAGAAAACCCATTTAACAACGGTTGGAAAAACCATATAATCACGCGGGTCCAGGCGTTGTTGTATAAAGTGTTGTTGTAAATGCATTACTTACAATCACGGTTCTGGAACCGTTGTAGTATTCTGGAAGGTTCACGTGATATCGCAATGGTTAATTTACTTAACCGTTATTGTATGTCTTTTAATAAATAAAAAATAGCAGTAGAACAACAATAGCAGTAAGAACAACAAGAACAACAACAAGAACAACAAGAACAACATGAACAACAAGAACAACATGAACAATAACAAGAATAACAAGAACAACAATAAAAACAAGAAGAACAACAACAAGAACAACAAGAACAAGAAGATCAAAAATGAGAACAACAACAAGAATAACAACAACAACAAGAACAACAATAATAAGAACAAGAACAACAACAACAACAACAATAACTAAAAAAAGAACAATAAGAACAACAACAACTAACGTTGCTAACTTGAATCAATACTTTTATTTTCTCATTCAAGATGGAGAATAGATGTTTTTGAGTTTTGCTTATGGAAGAAATGATATTTTCGAGCTTGATTTAGTGGAGAAATATAGTGTTATTGTAAATGAAAGATGATGTTTGAAGATAGAAGATGAAGTTTGTCTAAGTTTTAGGTTTCACGCGGATCGCTAACGGTGTTTATCCTGAGTGTTGATAGTCATTTGAATGAACGATTGAGATTTATTTAAAGATAGTCACTTGTATTTTAATAAAATATAAAAAATATAGCACTAGAAAAGCAACGACAGCAAGATTCAAACTCATGAACATGTGCATTACATACAACAACGGTTGTATTAAATATCCATTGTTGTATATTTTTTAATAAAATATAAAAAATACAGCAGTAGAACAACAATATCAAGATTCGAACTCATGAACATACGCCACTTTTTACCACGGTTAAAACTTCCAATCGTAGTGAAAAGTGGCTTAATTTTGAGAAAAAAACCTAGTAGAATAGATTCTACCATGGTGGATCCTTTAACATGGTGACTTAGGTGTTGTTGTTTGCGCGTTTTGTAGTAGTGAGAGATGTTTCTCATACAGTAAAATCTCCAATTCCTAGTCCCATCAGTGGGAAAACTCTAATTAAGTCTACACATGCATGTTTTATTCCTATCCATCCAACACCAGAATATTTATTGACCTAAGAGTCGATTTACCTTCCCGTGGATCAATCAAGAAATTCAAAAACATCTATTTTTTCACAGATACCCTTACATAGGTTATTTTGCAAAGTCTAATAGCATTCTAACATTATACCATATTTTTCAAATTTTCAAGTATAAAATCATGCATTTCCACATGATTTTCTTAAAAAAACCAGCACCAACCCCACACTTCATACTTTTCAGAAAAGCTGGTGATATATGAAATTGTTTATGCCGGTTATATTACAAATGGTTAATAGTCATTTATCCCCTGCAATATAGATGAGTTTTAATTTATCTCCTTTTAAAAAAATTTGATTACCCCCCTATAATTTTTTGGATACCCCCTAAGCGTGTAAAAATAAGGGATAAATAAATAAAAAATTACAAGGGGTAATATTTGCACCTAAGGGACAAAAGACTTAAAATTTTAATATTTTAAGAAATGTATAAAAAATAAAATTTAAAGAGGATAAATCAAAATTCTCCTATATTACAGAGAGTAAATGACTATTAACCCTATTACAAATCTGATATAAATGATAAAAACATTGATGCATTTATATTGGATTTATGTCAAATATCTTATATAAATTAAAGAAAAACATTTTAAAAAAATAAGATTACAAAAGTTAAATAAAATATAGAAAATGCAACTTAATTTAGTTAACAAATTTTCCATTTTTTTAATAAAAGAAAAATATGAAATTTTCATAGAAGTGTATAGTGTTTATATGTTGTGTGGAAAGAAGATGTTCCCACTTCTTTATATTGTATTTTGAACTGAGTTTTATTGGGCCTTAACTATTTTTTCTTGTTAATATATGGGAATTTCTTTTTCATCCTTATATTTTTTAAGGAAGTTTTTGGCAAAAATTTTTAAAAATTCTCATACTTCAGCATATCCGAACTCACTAAACATTTTATTTTTAGAGAGTTTTTAGATATGTATATCTAAACTAATTTAATATTTAAGCTTTAATTTTATTTTGAATTTAATTTATAATTATTTTAAATTTGAATAATATTTATTTTAAATACATAATAAAAATTATAGTTATTTTAAAATATATATTTTGACAATAATATTTATTTTAAGAAATATATTTTGACAATGTAATTATTTGAATGATTATAATTTTACTGAAATATTATTGTTACTCTTAATTATTTCAAATTTGTTTTTGTAGAATTGATATTGCGGAAATGTGAGCAGTGTTGGATGATATCAAGTTTGCAATTTGTAAGGGATACAATAAAATAAAATAAATATAATTATAATTTTTATTATGTATTTAAAATAAATATCATTCAAATTTAAAATGATTACAAATTAAATTTAAAATAAAATCAAAGTTAAGATATTAAGTTATTTCGAATATATATCTGAAAATTCTCTAAAAGCGAAATATTAAATTATTTTAAATATGTATATTTGAAAATCCTCTAAAAATACACGTTCAAATATACATATTTAAAGAATATGTTAAAGTTTTTAAAGATAAATATGCATTGAATGAAACTCAATGCAATTTTATCACCATATGTGAATAATAAATAAATAAATAGTATATACACATTAGGGTAAGGTTAGTGATGTATGAGTAATTAACATTGCTCATCTTCCACTTAGTTTTGTTTCAATATCAAATTTCAACATAAAGATAAATCACTACTAGTAGCATTCAATATTGATACCAAACTCTAAGGTTGAAACAAAAATTGATGTTTGTGTTGCGTAGTGTGTACACAACATGTCTTTCTCCAGCCCAAATATCTCACCGCCGTCGCAAAGAACAACATACAACAACCATGTATTCACATTCACCCACGTTGTACAACCACAACCACTTGTACGAGGTTCATGTTCCATCTCAAGGAGCCGCATTTGTTTTCTTTCCAAATTCGACCAAACTTTTTCTTCACCTGTCATGGAGGAAGAGGGTCAGAAAAAATCGAATCTTTTCTCAGAATCAGAATCAGAAGAAGATTATTCCAAGGAATTGGATGTTGCTGTTAGAGCAGTGCAAATGGCTTGTTCACTTTGTCAGAGAGTTCAGGACATTTTGATTTCTAAAACCAATCATCAGGTTCAGTCTAAGGATGATAATTCTCCTGTTACTGTTGCTGGTCAGTCTTTTTCCTCAATTGGGTCATTTCTTATAGTTCTTTCTTTGCTCTGATTTTATTGTTATTGATGGTGGGGTGAGTTTAGTTTATGATTTTTCTGTTAATTCAAGACAAAAAACACATCTTTTTCAATTTTGGCACATGGGTTCATTTGGATGTGTGCATTGGAATTCAAAGAAGTATTAGTAAATTAGTGGTGATGCATTTGAAAATTTGTTGTGACTTTGTCAATGTTTATTTATATGACTCATAGTGTGATAAAAACAGGACATAATTAAACCAATTATTGGAGAGTTAATGGATTTTTCTAAACTTCACATTTCTTATAAAGGGAAATAATAAAGTTGGTTGCTGGAATTCTATAGCAAATATGTGTGAAACTGGAGAAACTCTAAGTATTATTCTTTAATTAGTGTGGCGGTTTCGATTAAGGGGAATAGGAGCATGGCATAAGTATAGAAAATCGCCTCATCGGCTGGTTCATATGTCACAGTGTTCTCAATTGCTGGTCGCGGAAAATAGAGGATTCTGGTACACGACAGTATTGCAGCGCTGCTGTTTGACAATACTTTATATTAAATAGCGTATAGCCAAACAACATTGATTTGTTTATATTCTGCTATGCTGTATCGCTTTTGCCGCATTTTGACAACACTGATCTGCCATAGAATTTTTTCCTTTTTTTCATATATATATATATATATATACCTGGTTCTGTGTACTTTCACGATCGCTCTTGAATTTCACTCTGCAAGATTGATAAAGTGATGAGCTATCGCTAAACTTTTGTCCCGTCTTTCAATATATTTCTGTACTACTTATGAAGGTTGAAACTTTCTGTGCTTTGTACATAAAACTTTCATTATGCTTTTTGAATAGATTGGAGTGTCCAAGCAGTTGTGAGCTGGATATTATCCGAGTGTCTAGGAAGCGAAAACATCTCAATTGTAGCTGAAGAAGATGTTCATACTCTCTCCAAATCTAATGCATCTGAATTATTAGAGTCAGTGGTTAACACTGTGAACGAATGCCTAGCTGACGCGCCTCGATTTGGTGTTGAGAAGCCAAAATCATCACTAACGACTTCAGAAGTTCTCGAAATCATTAGTCGGTGTAACTCAACCGGTGGCCCGTCTGGTAGATTTTGGGTACTGGATCCTGTTGATGGCACGCTTGGGTTTGTTCGCGGAGATCAATATGCTGTAGCTCTAGCACTCATAGAAAATGGAGAAGTGGTGCTTGGTGTTCTTGGTTGTCCTAATTATCCAATGAGAAAAGAATGGTTAGGCTATCAACATCGGTATCATAGGATTGTATCGAAGCTAACTCCTCCGAATTCTGAAAGTTGGAACAAAGGTTGTGTTCTATATGCTAAAAAGGGTAGTGGAAAGGCTTGGATGCAACCACTGATCCATGTGAATAAGATGTTTGTATGGCCAAACCATGCGAAACAAGTTTTTGTATCTCCCATTGACAATCCAGCATTGGCCACTTTTTGCGAACCAGTGGAGAAAGCCAATTCAAGCCATTCTTTTACCGAAGGATTGGCTCACAGTGTTGGTCTCAGGTGCATTTAAGTTTTTTCGTTCTATTTTGATTCTTGCCTCTCCGTTTTTCACGTGTTGATCTTTGTTATGTGATTGTTGATGTTATGTGCAGGAAACAGCCATTGAGAGTATACAGCATGGTGAAATATGCAGCAATAGGGCGCGGAGATGCAGAGGTTTTCATGAAATTTGCAAGGGCAGGTTACAAGGAGAAAATATGGGATCATGCTGCTGGCGTTATCATCATACAAGAAGCTGGTGGTGTGGTAACAGATGCTGGAGGATGTCCCCTAGATTTCTCAAAAGGATTATATTTGGAAGGCTTAGACCGCGGTATAATTGCGTGTTCTGGAGCGTCTTTACATGGAAAGATCATTGATGCTGTTGATGCTAGCTGGGGATGTTCTAGCCTTTGAGACTTTTTCTACATGAATGAATTTAAACGTATATATAAACAACAAATAATGCTAATAACTTTGTTATGCATTGACATATTGCTAACACCATCTAACGGGTGATTTTGTCAAACTCAACGTCAATTTATGTCTTTGAAACCCTAACGTCAACGTGGATGTTAGACAGACTATACGTGAGTTGGGAGGGACAAATTAAAGCGACAAATATTTAAATATTTAAATCGTCTACAAAGGATTCTACCTGTCTAGCAAGCAAACGACTTCATGCATAGTACATAGAAACTTGTATGGTGCTGATGAAATGAAAATGTATTGTCATGTATCATAACATACATGTAAATAAATGTAATAGGTTGGGGGCAGAGGAAAATTGAATGTCACATTGAGATGTTGTAAGATAAGCATTGATGGTGGAAGTTCAAACCAATATTTGACTTGTGAACAAATTGGTTTCTTACAAGTCAGAATCTTCATTTATTGCATTCAATAACCTGTTGATTTTTTGGCACCACAACTTTGACTTCTTCACAAGTTACTAGTGGAAACATTTGTAGGTCCTTTTATACAACTAACAGCATCTCCATAGGAGAATTTTAGAATATCTCTAATGGATTTCACACGGCTTCATCATCTTGAAAAACTTCACTTATCTTTTCTTTCAATAGTATTAACCATGAAAAATTCGCTTATCTTTTTCACTTATTTTTTTATAGTGATATTCACTTTAATGAAATGAGTTAAATTTGTTTTGGTGAAAAAAATATCGATATAATGAATTTCATTTAAATTTGTTCTACCAAAAAAGACTAATTTAATTACTTTTACTATATGTAATAAAGTCATTTTAATACACTTGTTGAATATCTCAAAATCATTCAAGTTTATTAAAAGATGACAACTTTTTTTACCTAAAGTTTTAGTTGGACATTATCAATTATTTAAATGTCACATTAATTTTGAAAATTTAACAATTTCTTTAATATTTAAATTTTAAATTAGAGGTAGCTCAATGAATTTGAGTTAAATGACATAATATTAGGGTGATAAAGCGAGCGTCCGCTTTATTTATACTCGTCTCGTTTAAGTCCGTTTAAAAGTGAAGTGGAACGAGACGGACTATCGTAAGAGTCTGAGTTCAAAAGTCAAATTCGTCCCATTTATTAATCCGATCTGTCAATTTTTAATTTTTTTAATTTTACAATTTGATTTAATATATAATTTAAAAAAAAATAATTATTACGAAAGAGGTTGATAAAGAAATTTTTTTAACAACCCATAATAGAACTTCAAGATGTCTTAAGTTCAAACAATTCAAAAAATTTAATAAATAAATAACAATTACAACAAAATAAAATAAAATAAATTCAAAAACAAAAAAAAATCAAAATAAATAAACAATACATATCATCTTAATCCTATTTAAAAACTAACTACTAAAAGAATCCAATTTAGAATTTACACAAAACCAACCATGATAACAATAACATTACATAAAACATCACAGTGCATAAAATAGTAATGCGTAAAATATCAACACCGAACTTTCTCACTATTTACATTATATAGATTCTTATACTAATCGATTCTTTAATAGTTAAATCTTAATTTGTCACACGTATACACTAATCAAATCATTCTTTTTCATAAAATCAACATTTATTTCTAAAGAAAACATCTGAACTAATATATTGAAAATTTAATAATTATACATGTCATATATTTGTTCTTTTATTTCAATCAACACATGTATTAGACAATTATAGAAAGAACGTTATAATTATAATTTAATTTGTCTGTATAATAATTTATAATATAATCCTAAGAGATAAGTGTAGTTTTTATAATTAAAATTTTTTTAATTCTTAATAAAAAAAATAAAAATTTTAACAAAAAGTCCGCGAAAAAAATTCACCTTGTCTCACTTTTTTAAACGAGTTAGACGGAACAGATCAACTTAAATTATCGAACCAAAAACCTCAACCCTACCCGTCAAAAATAATAGGTCAAACAGACAAACCCAACATATCAAACCCGTTTTACCATCTCTACGTAACATAATTCAATATATGACAACAATTTTATTTTAATATTTTCTTATAAAGTATTAATCTACACAAATTGTTAATACTTATAAATGAATAATTTTTTGTATAAATTTCTTTTAACTTTATTTACATATATTTATTTTTTATGCAAATAAAAAATTTAAATATAAAAAAATCGGGTTATCATTATAACACTAATACTTCTGGATTAGCATTTGAAATCCCATTATGTATAAAATGAGAGTTTGGTCTTACAGAAGTGGTTAATTAGAATATCAAAATATGATTAAACAAAATTCGGATTTCAATTAAAGTATTGCAGGTGTATGGAAAAGCCGAAAGCAACAACAGACTAGATATTTCCTAGTAATATATTAGAAAGAAACGTGTCATATTTTCTTTTAAAATCTTAAAAACAATAAATTAAGACAATGAAATATGATTTTTTTTAAATAAATCTATTATTTTATTCATTCTTGATCGATGTAGAACATAATTTATAATTTATAATTTATAATTATAGTCAGATTTGAATCTAACTATCTCATCTATATTACACATAATTTAATTTTAAGTGAAAATATGAAAAATATATTCAAACATGAGAAAGTGTATTTCGATAATTAATATATATTTATATCATTTAATTTTAATATTTTATATTTTTTAACATTAAAAGCAATGATTTATTATAAAAATTTCAAAAGTTTATAAATAGTAATATGTTATTTTATTTTTATAAATATAATTTTTACCATTCAAAAAAGAGTAATTGTATTTATTATTCGTTTCTCTTATATTTCTGAATAATACTTTATTAATTTTTAAGATAAAAATTAAAACGAAAAAAATAAAGTTTATGCTCCTTTACCAAACAAATCATGAGTTAGTGTTCCACATGCATCAAATATCTCTAGTGGAGATACATATGAAATAAAAACCACACTGTTATTTTTAGAATTGATATGTAACAAGACACATGAATCTTTAATTTGACACACTAGTGATGTTATACACATAAGTAGAAATTATCCTTGAACTCAAAATGTCATATGATAAAGCACAGTATAATAAATGTATGCAGCAACCGACTTTAATATCTTAATTAAATCTCCCCACCTGTCCTCCACACCCTCTCATAAATGCATCTATACATTCATTCCACTAAGATATTTAAATATTTATTCATCCCTCCATATCTATATCATATCTACTTTTTCCTCATATCTCACACCTCATATCATATTCTTCCTCAACAAAAAACAAAATGAAACCTATGATCACTTTTCTCTTGTTCACTACTCTTATGCTTATAGCTTCATCTTCCTTTGCAACCCGATCCGTTTCATCTGGATCTTCTCCTTCTACTCAACCCAAAAACTCTAACCCTAACCCTAACGACAAAAACAACAACAATAACAACAACCAAGGTGGTGGTGTACCGGGTGGTGTTTTTGGACCTGGAGGAGGGTTTAATATTCCAGGTTTTGGAAACGGGTTTGGTAACGGTTTTGGAGGTGGATATGGATCCGGGTATGGAGGTCCGAATGGAGGACACTCTAAGAATGGTATAATAAGACCTTCTGTTACATGCACTGAGAAAGGTCCATGTTATCAGAAAAAGTTGACATGTCCAGCTAAGTGTTTCACTTCTTTCAGCCATTCCGGTAAGGGGTACGGTGGTGGTGGCGGTGGTGGTGGTTGTACCATTGATTGCAAGAAGAAGTGCAGTGCTTATTGTTGAGTAAAGTGTATTTATTATAAATGTATTGCAAGAGTTGTTGTTTCTAGTACTAGAGTACTATAGTACTAGAATATTATTATGTGTATGCGACGACTCATAATATATGGTTTTTATCATATATACTTTTAGATAAAATAAATAGAAAGTAGATAAATTTTCTTTGGAGCTTATGTGCTTTTGATTATGTCTACTTCTATGTCTATATTTTGGAGTGTATCTTTTATCAATATATATAAAGAGAATATTATATAGTTTACTCTAACCATGGTGTTGTATTTTAAGATTTTTTGAAAGTGCACTTTCAAACAATGCAAAGTTAGTGGTTTTTCATATGTATACACTCAATTTTCAAAGTTATATTTAGGGTGGGGTAGTCATAAGTTTCAGGCCTATCCAAGTTGCACTACATTTGCCATTTGCCATTTGCTTTTTTTTGCTACAAAACTCTCCATCTTTGTTTTCATTAATATGTCGGAAGTATAACACAATATTAGTTTTAGTATGACTTGAACTTTGATAGCTCTAGAAGATTTGATAGTAGAGATGGGAGTTCGAATTTGTGTTTTTTTATTTATCTACTTTTAAATAAAATTGGTCAATAGATACAATAATAAAGATAATAACCATTAAAAATTCATATATATAATTGTGAGAACCAGAATTTAAATTATGCATGACAATAAAATTTGTATTCGTGGGTATTCATCCAAATCCGTCTTAAAATTGACGGAGAAAATTCATTTTAATTGGGTTTGATTTTGAATTTTAGTTTTTTTCAATTATAAAATATGAGGACAGGTCGGATAATGAAGACACTGATGTCTATTTCAAACTTGCATCATTTATTTCATATGGATATTATTATTTATTTTTGATAATTTAAAATATTAAATATGTTGTTAATGTTTTGATAATTTAATTTAATTATTTTTGTAATAGCATCACTGCTATCATCACTATCACATTCACTTTATAGTTCTTCATTATCATTATCTCCTTTAAATTCTTTCTTGTCTTGTTCAAAATTTTCCTTTTGTTTTTTGTCTTTACCCCTAGTTATGTTGTTCATATTCAACTAGATTAGCTAAATTTTCTTCCTCTAAATCATGATACTCATCAGAGGAATCATCAAATGCTATTTCTAAAGCACTATCATAATTCTCGTCTTCACTGTCATCTTCACTACCAGTACTTAACTCATCATGCACTTCACCAGCCTCCACACCAACATTATCACCAACTTGCTCAACATTATCACTAATTTGTTCAACATTATCACCATCCAAACCTGCATCATTACCCTCCTTTTCAACATTATCACCATCCAAACCTACATCATTACCCTCATGTCTAATATTAACATCATCCAAACCTACATCATTACCCTCCAGTCCAACATTAGAACCCTTCACACCTACATCGTTACCCATTAACTACAATGTCAACATTATCTACTTCTACTTCTATAGGCATATTACAATAATCTGACTCAAACAACGTGTGTTGAGTATAGATGTCAACACTTAGATGCACCATGTAAGGATAAATTATTTCTAAGGCTCATTTATCATCAACCAATTTAGTTATGTCAAATTTAGGATCATTGTACCAGATTCTCTCAAACACCCTATAACCTAACTCCTTATTTACACCAACAAACTCAAAATATCCTCACGTATCGACATCTATTCTCAATCAGAAATATCTCATCCTTCATACTTATTATGATCATCATCAACGAATTCACCACAATGATGAATTGTTAGATTTAGAAACTCGTCCATTACACATACGCATATCATTTTTCAAATATAAGAAACATACTGAAAAACCCCTAAATTAAAACAAACCCTAGTTTCCTAAAGCTATCAGAACGAAATCATGAAAATAAACTAAAACAAAACAAACCCTAAGTTCGTAAAACTCACAGATCAAAATCATGAAAAAACCCTAACTTTCACATTAAATCACAATGACTAAATGACATAAATTACAAACATAGGGTCAAATGTGCTTTCAACCCTTCAATCTTCCGTCAATTTCGCCTTCAATATTCGTCGATTCCGCCTTCAATGTCAAACACAAACCAGAACCAGCTTCACCTTTCGACGTTCACGTTTTGTGTGTCCTTTCATCCATTTGTGCTTTGTTTTATTTCTTTGATAATATACACACGTATTATCCACATCATCATTTAGAAAAGTCACGAGGATAAGCAAAACAAAACATCACTAATGAAAATAAATAGAAGGATAAATGTGCCACATTTTTAATAGATAAGGGATCTATTTGAACGTTTAATAAGAGACCAAAATGGACTCCAAATAAAGTTAAGGGACAAAAAAAGGGTAGTTCCTATTATTTAAAATATTTGAAATGTATGTACGAAACTTTTTGATATTGTTTTATTTTGTTATTTATAGTGTGATTTTATTTTGGAAAAAATAAATATTTCTATTTAAAAAAATGATTTTACTAAATAGATGGTGACAGGGTGGGGATACCCGAACCCATTTGGGACGAGTTTGAATTATAATTCTCCATTCTCGTTTGGGTTTGGGATAGAGAACGAGAATTGTTTGAAGATTCAAATTTAAGTTTGCGGAAGATAAAAACTGTCTCCAATTTGTCCCGTTATCATGTCTAATTTAAATTATGAGGTTAGCATCCAGTATAATAATATTGACATTCTATTGAATTAAGATTTACGAAAAACTTCAAAAAGAAAATTTTAATCATTAAACTCTTTGATAAAAAAATTGTGTGATTGTAAACTTCTAAACAAATTGTGGACTATAATTAATGACTCCACATTTGAAAAAAAGAAGAGTAAAATAAATGAACTTCTTTGATGATATGCTTTGAAATTTGATGGAGATATTAAATGTAAAGATTAATTTTAAAATATATTAATTTTTCCGTATTTAATCTTTAAATATTTTCTTTAAACTAATGGAGAGGTGACAAGCAGACAATTCACCCTCTTTAATTTTATTTTTCAAAAATCCATGGACATAGTTGAAGTTATAGGCCTAAAAATTTGACTTGCATCATAAAGATAGTAAGACATAAAACAACAAAAGTGGTGGTATCTCAAGTTAGTGAGGATATTGAAATATGTGTTTAACAATATAGTTGTAATGTATCATATTTGATTGTATATTAGGATGTATTTTGTATTTCATAGTATTTGTCTACATTACATTTTTTAATTCATTTATTTTAGGAAGTATTCATGTTTGTATGTACTGTATTACATTTTAAATGATATTCACATTATAATGTTTTATTTGTTTACAACATGTGGCCTTATTTAAGGTTGTATTTATATGTTAAGGGTTATGTCAAAGAGTCGGAGTTAAGGTACAAGTGGTGAGGTGTATGTCTATAATAGTTAATATTCTGATTTTTGGTTTTTTTTAAGCTCGTGACCTAATTAAGAGAACAAATTCTAAATTTGAAGAAGATGCAGTGAAACTATGGTGGAATATGAGGGTAGAACTTTATACGAAGAACTAAAGTCACTCATGAATGATGGTGATTAATAGGACTCATTAAGACAAAGAGGCCCAAAAGAAGAGGGAAAGTGTTGAGTTGGCAAGTAGTTAGAGAGAATGGAGAAGTTACATGTGAATTGGTTAGAGATAGTGGAGAATTTACACTTGAGGTGGTTAAAGAGAGTGGGGAAGTTACATGTGAAGAGAGTATATGAGGTTTGTGAGAGAGAAATAGTGGATTATTCATAATCAATTGTATTAGAACTTTAGGGTTGGACAAATGGAGGTTTCTTCTTCCTTTGAGAAGCTTTACTCTGAGATTATAGGAAATTTATTCTCTCTAATAGTTTCTTTTTATGATTAATAATAATTTTTTCTTATCTCTTGAATTGGGTTCTTAACAATTGGTCTGGCCTACCGGACCTATCGAGGAAGAGCAGGTGATGTCAGGGAAGTTGCTTCCCATCTTTTATGGAGATGAAGATGGTTACTGGTGGTTGATCCAATTGGATCGGTACTTTGAAGTCAACAAGTGAATTCATGAGAAGATGAAAGTAGATTGGGTGACTCTGTTTGCGTTGAGAGGAGAAGCTTCCTTATGGTGGTCTTCTTGGAAGCAAGACAACCATAATGCAACTTGGAAGAATTTTTAAAGAGGCTTTATTAAGAAATTTATCCCAGATCTGTGATATGCTTGAAGTTGCAGAAGGTGAGGAACAAGAAAGTGAGAATCTCATTCTAAATGAGATAATAAAAAACAATAAGGAGTTAAAGGATGATTGTGATAGACCGGTAATAGAGGAAGCTGATACGTTGGTCGATAAAAGGAATGAAGAAAAGGAGATCATGACACCTACTAATAACCATAGAGAAACTGACATTAAAGGATTAGCACCCGAAATTAAGAAGATGGAGGAAACACCACAATCAATGGTGAAATCCCCTTATATGAGTATCATAGAAAGCATTGCATTGAGAGAATTCAAGGTATGTATTAAATCGAGAAAGTCATAGAAGATAACAGTACCAAGCTCAATGGTGGAAAGACAATGTGCACATAGATCGGACTTATAACCACCATTGAAACCTTTGTACGTCGGTCAACCCGTGACGGTACTACCACTTATAGTCCTACAACCCACACCGATCGAAACAGGTCCAAGATGGACAACATACTTTTTAATGACAAAACCATCAGAACCGCCAGATGCTGAACAAAATGTGAAAGTTCCAATACAACAAAAACTATGGAATAATGAGTTTTTTGTTTCACCCACAAATATGATGAGGGAAGAAAGTCAATCTCAAGTAAGTGATGGATAATACAGTTGTTTTACTTGGAAAATTTTGGTCCTCAAGAATTTTGGTGTTGCTTAATTTGGTATACGATATAGGGAAGTTTTGGTCCTCAAGTTTTTGGTTGCAATTCACGTCCAATCTCACTATTTTCAATGGCTTGATTCCCATTTGTTTCTCAAGCAAACTGAAGGGTATCCTAGCAGCATCAAGAAGAGTAATAGAAACCATTTTCAACCTTGGGGATAATATTGTTTATAAGAGGGTGGCATTAATAGGACCCATAAAGACAAAGAGGCCCAAGAGAGGGAAAGTGTTGAGTTGGCAAGTAGTTAGAGAGAGTGGAGAAGTTACATGTGAATTTATTAGAGATAGTGGGGAAGTTACATATGAGTTAGTTAAAGAGAGTGGGGAAGTTACATGTGAAAGGAGTATATGAGGTTTGTGACAAGGAAATAATGGATTATTCAGAATCATTTGTATTAGAATCTTAGGGTTGGGCAAAGGGAGGTTTCTTCTTCCTTTGAGGAGCTTTGCTTTGGGGTTATATGGAATTTATTCTTTGTAATAGTTTATTTTTATCATTAATAATAATTTTCTCTTGTCTATTGAATTGGGTTCCTAATAGTGATGCATATGTCAAATGTTAAAGTAAGCTGAAAATAACATGTGTGATGTGAAAATGTATGTTGAATAGAAAGTCTATGTAAAAAATTCAACATTTGTTGATCATATTAGAGAGATCAATAAGAGAAATGGTATTTTTGTTGATAATGGTAATCACTTGAGTGCTTATATAAGTGAGAACTTGAATGATGAATCAGTTAGAGGTATACATTTTGATGATAGTGAGGAAGATATGATGGATGAGTTTGATGAAGAGTTTGATGATGGTTTCACAATTGTTACAGGTTAATGTCAAACTTACAACTTACATAATGTTGATGGTGCTACAAAATCATTTCATGTAACCAACAACAAACCATAACCACATGGCTTTGTTACACCAAAGGTGGGGAAATAACATGTTATAGGATATGAATACTTCACAAGTGACTTTATAGCACAATAGTGTATGATAGTAGTGAAGATAGTTCTATTGTGATTGGGGATAATGAAGAAAATGTCATGACTAAGAATTTTACTTTCAAGATTGGAATGCACCTCACTCAAGTAGTTTAAAGATACAATACTTAAGCATAACGTGTTAAATAGCATGGAAGTTTGATTTTCCAAACCAATGATAGTAGGAGATGTAGGGTGGTACGCAAGCATAATATGAAGTGTGAATACATTGTATTGTGTAGTATAGTAGTAAGTACAACAAAACTTAGGGTGAAGACATTGTTTCCTAAGCATGAATTTGGAAGAGTGTTCCTTAACGAAAAATCTAAAGCGGCTTCAATTGCAAAAGTAATTGCTGAGAAACTCAAGAATAATATCAAGATAGATTTATTAGAGATTGTGTCAAATGTAAGGATTGGGTATGCAACTAAGATTCTTGGTTGTAAGAAGAAAAAGTCATATAAGCCATTTATAAGATTAGATGAATGTACTCTTAAGAAAAAATATGAATGAATTTTACTGATTGTTGGAGAGATTGAAATGATAAATACTTACCTACTACAGACAAGCCATGTCTCAATGATCCAATAAGTTAACTTTGATTGAATCTTTTATTTTGTTTCTTAAAGTCTTGGTCAACATTTAACATGATATTGAAATAATCATATTTTATCATAAGGAAAAGAGAAGAAAAAAACAAAGAAATAAGTGACAGTTCAACCTAGAAAGAGTGAAATACTAATGTCCTTCAAAACACAAGTTTTAGTCCTGAAAAAGATAGGATTAATCATGTTTTAATTGCAGAAGAAATTGATGAAAATGCTGCACTTTTATCAGACCAAAAACATTTTTTTTAAAACATATCAAAAAATGATCATAAGAGGTACTCAAACTCACCACAATTTGAAAGACTACTAATTCATCCTAAAACAATCCAAAATAAAGGTAAACCAATCATAAAAAAAAACAGACCGGAGAGATAAATCAGTCATACTAACTCATAGAAAGAACATGTACCAAATATTAGAGCCTATTTTGATTTAATTAGAAATTTTAAGACTTGATATGAAATATGTAAAGTTCTTTCGCAATAAGTAAATTAAGCTTGAATGAATATTTGTGTAAGTTTAAATCAAATTGTTGTAATTTGTGATAATATGGATTAAGTTTGTCGACAATCATCTAAGATCATATTTTAGATTTGATGTTGTATTATGGTTTTTGAATTCAATTTGTAAAATAATATTCTCATTTGATATTAGATTTTATGTAAAACAATAGTGTGATGTAAGACAATGTTAATAGAATATGATTTGATATTTAAAATAATATTATGTTATTTTGCTGATTTTAATATTATATTATAATGTTGGAACCATGTGCACTCTATGTATACCATATATGATAGGAACAAAAAAGTTTCAAGTTGAGGTGAAGTAATTTATGTATACCAATTTATGACAAGAACCAATTTATGATATAATAAAAGTCTAACTTAATTACAAAAATAAATTGAATAAATTTAACTCAACAAACATTTTTTTTTTTACAAGGAGGGTCGAAGTCCATACGGAGAAAGACTACTCCAAAACAAAATGTGATATAGGATCTCTAAATAAGTCATTATCTAACATGTGTTGAATGAACCAACAAAATTACATATAGATTCTTGGAGATGAATGTCATGCTTAGCTAGAGCGCCTGCACATAAATTAGTATCCCGATAGATGTGCTGAAAAATCACTTTTGTACCTTAACCTTGAAACTTCTTGATTTTGGAAATCAAATTGCTACGCATGTTATTAATAATATCTATACTTGAGGTATCCTTAATAACCTATTGAGAATAATTCTAATTAATAATTTTGTGAAACCTCATCCCATGAGCAAGATGAATGCCTTCATACACACCCCAAAGTTCAACCACATACACACTACAAATGTCAATAGATTTTGAGAATCCTCCAAACCACTCTCCTACATCCCCCTAGTAATACCATCACACCCAGCCTTACCTGAAGTTTCACGAGCGCCATCAACATTAAGTTTGATCCATCCCATTAGAGGAGGTTCACACTTAATATCATGCTTCATCTTCTGAAAATATGTTTTCCTTACATAAAGTATCAAATTTAAAAACATTACAATTTATCTTAATTTCTTCATCATTTTCCTTGAATTAAAGTACTAAATTTCAAAATAATTAATTCTTTTAACCAACAATTATATTTGATGGTCAAATACAAATTCAACAATACAAGACAGTTTGATTTTTTTTTCCAACAATCATCTCCAAATTTAATTTCTTTTATAATTTATTATTCTTTATTTTGAGTTCTTCAAACATTTCCCCTACAAGATATAATGCAATCAAACTATGATTTTTACTCTCATCTTTATTCTTGATATTGATCTCATATTTATCATTTAAAACATTTTTTTTCTTAGAAACTCACACCATGTCCCCATGAGTTCATCCCATATAGAAAAGTGATATGTGTCATCATCCTATCATCAAAATCACAACATATGTTATACAAATACCAACTCATATAGTCAAAATTGGTAGCACATATAATTAATTTATTGTATGCTTTCCAAAAGGAACATCTCCAAACAAATTAATTTATTGTTGCTCAACACAAGGTGTGTCGAAAAGCTTAGTATGTCGAGTTGTGTTAGCCGTCAAAGTGTTGAAGCAGATTGCTTCTCATAGTATTTCGATTTAGGTATAAAATAGGTATTTTAGGTTTTTATAGTTTTGGATTTTTTGACTGACGGAGAAAGAAATCTCTTTATAAATAGATGGGGTAATCCCTATTTTTGTAACCAACTCAGAAAGAGTATTCAAAGAATTTGCAGTAGCAAAGTAAATTAAGATTTTCTACAGTTTATGGACAGAGAGAAACTCTACATAAACCCTAATCTTTTCTTCTTTAATCTTCTTTTCTTTTCATCATTATTGTGTCGTAATAACAATCTTGTTCATCAAGATTGATAGAAATTTTCCATATTTTTTGTGGATTTCTAACATCTGGTATCAAGAGCTCTGGTTAGGAGATCAAGGAAAGAAGAAGAAAATCACAATGGCGATGAATTATATGAATGGAAATTTTCCAGCAAGTCTTCCAATTCTGAAAGGTGGTAACTATGAGAATTGGTGCAAACAAATGAAGATTATATTCTATTATCAAGGTCTTTGGGGTCTTGTAAAAGATGAGTTAGAACTGCTTGATGAATATCCTTCAGATGATGAAGAGAATGGAGATAAAGAATTAGAGAAGAAGAATTATAAAACTCTCTTTATAATTCACCAATGTGTTGGTACATAAAATTTTTAAAAGGTTAGTAATGTAGAATCTGCAAAAGAATTCTGGGAGATTCTTAAGAAATTTTTGGAGGTGCAGAAAAGGTGAAAGAGGTGAGGTTATAAACTCATAAAAGAACGTGTGAATTACTTCATATGGAAGATAGCGAGAGCATATCTAATTTCTTCACTAAGGTTATAAAACTAGTGAATAAATTCAAGGTTTGTGGAGAGACGTTAACAACAAGAGTTGTTGTTTCAAAGATCTTGAGATCTTTGGCTCCTAAGTTCGACCATGTGGTAGTTGCAATAGAAGAGTCAAAGAACATGTCAACTTTCTCAAAGGAAGAGCTTCGAGGGATGCTTGAACATCATGAACAAAGAATAGCTGAAAGAGTTATAGGAAAGTCGAATAGTGATGTGGCTTTGCAGGAACAATCAACAAAAGAAAGTAAAGGAAAAGGAAAGTGGTTCGATAAAAGTAAAGGTGGCTACAAAAATTCGACTAGTAGAGTGTGATACGGTGGGAGAGAACTGACTGTTTTTGGAATGTTGGTTCGCGTTTTGCGTTTGTTTTTGCAAAATGTCGCGGTAAGCAAGAGTCGCCACCGTCTTTTATTTTATCCAACAAGGAAAGGAAAAAAGCACAGAAAAATTCCTTTTTCGAGATGTTTCTCGGGTCCGGGGGGTAGATTATAGAAAGGGAAGGTGTTAGCACCCTTTCTATCCATGGTTATCCATGGGCTCTTAGGTACTTGCTCAAAGTGTTTTCAAAATTTTCTTTTCTTCGTGTTTGTGGGTTTTGAAAAGAGTTTTTTGTTTTGAAAGGAGTGTAAGTGCGAAAAGTTTTATTTTTGTTTTGAAAGAGCAAGTACTTAAGAACCATCTACCTACTCGAAAAAGGAATCAATCTGTGCTAATGTCCTTTAGACAATGCTATCCCACTATTGATGAGTAGGTAGCATCGTCGTTGGAGTTTAAGGGTCAATTCAATTAAGGGACGTGTGGTCACTAAAGCAATGTTAGGATGCCTTAACGGTAACCCTAATGTCTTAGATCATTTTTCCGAGGCAACCGTTTCGAGGCAACTATGATCTTTGGACAAGAGGGCGACCTCTAAAACTTCCTATACTTAATGACCACGTTCAAAGGCAACCAAGTGAGGTGTACCCTAAGAGTTGGGAGTGTATTGTTTTCAGTTAATTTGTCTTTGTACATGTCAATGGTTATCTATGTTGATTTTAGGTTTTAACATTTGATCTTGTCATGCATTCCCTATTATCAAACATCTAACAGTTTATATTTTGCGGGAATTAAATTGCGGAAATTAAATCTAACTATTACAAGGCGTCGGGTATTTACATCGCCAAAAGCAACCCTTGAAATTAAAATGCGGAAAATAAATAAAGCGATAAATAATTTAAAGTCCTATTAAGCTATTACATTCCGGGAAACAGATACAATAATATGATAAAATGGATCGCGTGCGAGAAATTAAACCGGACGAGTTTTTAGGGTTTTGACCCTTTTTTTGAAAGAAAGTGATTTTTTGGTTATTTTTGGATTAAAAGTAATTAAATTAAGTTAACAATTAAATTAATAAACTAATTAATTAATTAAAATATTTTTGGATTTTTTATATTTAAATAAATAAAATAAATTTGATCAAAGTTAATAAAAACCTAATCGTCTAAATTAATTTTAATTATTGCAAAAATATTAAAGTTATTTCCTATTTAAACTAAATTAATTGAATTAATATTTATTTACAAAAATAAAGTGCTGACTTTAATTTTAATAAATAAAATATATTTTTTGGTTTTTGATTTTATTAAGAAAAAGATTAATTGGTTAGTGATAATAAAAATAATTAATAAAACAAATAAATAAATAAAATGAAAAGAAAGAAATATAAATACTCAAGGGGTTTTGGGCCTGATCAAGGGGTCTGGATAGCAATTTGTGGCCCATTTGAATTGGCTTGCGTTGACCTTTCTTGCTTCCACGTGTGCATATTGACTTTGGCATATGGTAGGCATTCCATCTGGGCCATCAGATTTGGCCTGGGGGCCATCTGTCCACTGATTGCATGAGGGTGCATGGTGAACCACACGCCTGGCTTTGCATGGAATAACCTGAAGAAAAACAATAATAATGCAATATGGGGACCTGGGACTCGAACCCAGGTCCTGTGAGTCACTAGACAGCGCGCTTACCACTACACCACTATGCTTCATTCGTTAGTGTATTGGATAACAATTATTATATGGAGAAACAATTAATATTCCAGAATTAAAAACAAAAACGCGCGAATTATGAATGGTCCAATGGGGGGAGGCACGTATTCATCTTCTTCGTCGGACCTGGTTTTTTTACCTGCAGATTTGCATCCGCAGCTAAATCCGTAGCTGCATCCTAAAATCTATCCTAGGCCATAGAAATTAATTCCAAGACCATAGTCGTGCTCGTCTAGGTCTCTTGAGCACGTCTATACCCATCAATGGCTCCAATTTTACCTGTAGCAAAAATACCCAAAAAGAAGAACCAAGAACCCTAGATTCGACTAGGGGGTTACAAGCTATATAAATGCAATTAAATAATGCAGAAAGTTTCTAAATTGAACAAGGATCAAGAATATGTCAATGATTTGTCAAGAAAATGCAAGAATGTGAAGTTATGAATTCAACTGAAAGGTGGTAAAACGCGAAGCTTACAATGCGATTGAGAGGGTGTGGAGGCTTGCTTTTGATTGCTTCTGACTCAGTGATGGCCCAACAATAGAGTGGTGTTGAGATTTGCTCTTGAAAGTGCCTCTAAGAAGGATTTCAGTTTCAAGCTTTTTTCAAGTTTTCTCAAGTTTGGTTCTTGTGATTTTGCAGCCTCTCCCCTCTCAAACTCGTGCCTCTCACTTGTATATGTATAAAGCAATGCATTAGGTCAAATCTTGTGGACTCAATCCTTATGCATCAATGCTTGAAGATATGATTTGATTCTCCATTGAAAAGCTTCCAATTTTGTCCAAAATCTATCTTTTTGTTCATGATATGGTGAGATATGAATTTGATCAACTTTATGATGATGATTAGGTCCTGAAATAGCCAAAAGGAGATCCAATAATCAATGTTTGGATTTTATATTATTTAAATTGATTTAAAATGCAATCATTCATTAAAAAATAAAATTAAATAATAAAATTGATAAATGGTCATGAGGATGAAGCTAGGACACGTGTGTAGTGTGAAAAGATCAAATCAAGTGGAAAAGAATGGGCCCATTTGACAAAATTTGAAGTTTTGGAGATAGTTGACTTTTGGCAATTTTGCAAAAATGCCCAACTTCAACAATGCATAACTTCTTCAATTTTGAACTTTTGGAAGTGTTCTTAGACTTTTTAGAAATATTGAGATGTCCTATAACCAACCCTTTTGGTATCATCCAATTTTGATATTCCATGCTCAAGTTATAAGCTTTGGCAAAAAAAGGTGTTTTTGTTGACTTTTAAAAATGACCTATAATGTCCAAATTTGTAACTTTTTGTGAATGCATTTATTGATCTTGGGGTATGAAGATGGATTGTAGGAAATTGCATCCTCTTCAAAATGAGATTTGGATGGGTCATTTCTCATAAATTATGAGAAAGTTATGCTTGGTCAAAGTTGAGTTGACTTTTCCTACAAAACCCTAATTTAGTAACTTTTGAGTCTTGATGAATTTTGAGCAATCCTTTATGAATCATGATCAACCCTTGATAAAATTATGAAATAACCTTCAAAATGAGAATGTTTACAAAAAATCTTGAAGTTTGACTATATGTAGGTCACAGTTGACTTTTGCCCTAGCATAGTCGATTTTTGGACTCCTTGAGCAATTGACTGAGCAAACTTCCTCTGCAAGGCTTGAAATTTGACATGGATGATCTTGAGAACATATTAGGACATTGGGGAGCACTTGAGGTCATTTGGAAATAAGGACCTTGATGCAACACAAAACCCTAATTTGAGGTTGACTGCCTTATGAGATAGCTTGATTGTCCAACTCTTGAGCAATCTTGATCCACTTGGAGATTTTTCTTGCAATGTCTTGGGAAATATGAGAGGGCAAATTTTGGGGTACAACATAGAGGAAACCAGCAGGAAGTAATTGTGTCGAATCAGAAAAGACCATATACCAAGGCAAACAAAGAGGTGGTGTAAGAGGTAGAGGAAGAGTTTGTGGTTGAAAACCTTACAAGAGTCACATTCAGTGTTACATTGTTAGAAGTATGATCAATATTCTAGTGATTGTCCAGAAAAGTTAAACAAGCAATAACGTGATGCAAAGTTCTCAAAGTATGAAGAAGAAGAGATGATGTTGATGGTCATAACAAGAGATGAGGATAAATTCAAGGATTGGTGATACTTGGATTCATGATGTTCATCACACATGTATGGAAGGAAATATTGATTTGTCAACCTAAAATCCTCAATGAAGAACATGGTAAAATTTTCAAATGACAATACTCTAGCAACTGAAGGTATTAGAGATGTTCTGATCATGAGGAAAGATGGTAAATGGTCACTAATTTCCAACATGTTATACATACCAGGCATGAAGAGCAACTTGCTCAGCATAGGGCAGTTGATCGAAAAGAATTACAAAGTGTTTGTCGAAGACAAGATGATGAGAGTCATTGATGCAAGAGGAAGGTTAATCTTGAAGGATCATATGTCTCAGAATAGGACCTTCAAGGTCGAACTAAATGTGATAGAGCAAAAATTCCTAGCAACTGCAGCTAACACCGATGAATGGATATGGAATTATCAACTTGGCCATCTCAATGTCAAAGACATCAAATATTTGAAGAGAAGAAATATGGTTTCAGGATTACCAGAAATCGATATTCCGAACAAGGTGTGTGAGGAATGTATGCAGACGAAGCAACACAAGAACAACTTCAACAAGGAGGCAAGAAGAAAATCAAAGGCAATCCTCGAAGTCATATACTCTGATGTATATGGACCAATCCAGGTGGATTCGATGGAAGGTAAAAAACACTTTGTCACACTCATAAATGATTTCAGTCGAAAACTGTGAACTTACCTGATCAAAAAGAAAAGTGAAGTGATCAAGGTATTTGCCAAATTTAAGTCTATGATCGAAAGGAAAAGTGGTCAAAAATCAAAGTTTTAAGAACTGATGATGGTGGAGAGTTTGTGTCGAAAGACTTTGACAAGTTATATGAAAAAAAGGGATTATGCATGAGGTGGTTCCACCCTGCACTCCATAGCAGAATGGAATTGCAGAATGGAAGAATTGAACGATTATGAATATGGTGAAAAGTATGTTGAAAGACAAGCATTTACCTAAAGAGTTTTGGTGTGAAGTTGTGTCGACTACAACATACATTTTAAACAGATGTCTGACGAAGAAGCTAGAAGGAATTACTCCAAAATAATGTTGGTTGGTGTTAAACCTAGCTTAAGTCATTTGAAAGTGTTTAGAACTATAGCACATAGACATGTTCCAGATCAATTGAGAAGAAAGCTTGATGACAAGTCGAGTAAGATGATCTTAGTAGGAAATCATTCGACGGGAGGTTACAAGTTGTTTGACCCAATGAACAAGCATATTGTGATTAGCAGGGAAGTGATCATAGATGAGCTTAAAGAATGAGATTGGACTGAAAATGTCAATAAAGATTCAGTGAGAATCTTACTTGAAGAACCATAAACTCAGATCAAAAGAGAATTTCAATAAGAAGTTAGAGATCAACCAAGTACAAGTATACCTCAGAGAATAAGACATATGTCTACAAAGTTACAAGTTTATGTGATTACATCAGATGATGTGGTAGATAATGAAGGTGAGCTGGTACATTATGCTTTCTATGTAAATGTCGAACTATTCAATGCAACTGAGGCATTGAAGGATTCGAAGTGGGTGAAAGCAAAGAATGAAGAAGTGAAGTCCATCGAAGACAACAACACCTGGTCACTTGTCAAATTGCCTCAAGGAAAGAAGGAAATCAATGTGAAGTGAATATACAAGGTGAAGTTGAATCCTATAGGGAAGTAACTCGACACAATGCAAGACTTGTTGCGAAAGGATTTCTTTAGAAGGAAGGAATCGACTTTGATGAATTTTTTGCACATGTGGCTAGAATCGAAACAATAGGGTTGGTTCTTGGTCTAGCAGAAATAAACAGTTAGCGCATATATCAAATGGACGTAAAGTGTTCATTCTTGAACGAACTCTTAGACGAAGAAGTTTATGTTACACAATCAGTTGGGTTTATGAAGAATGGCGGAGAGAGAAAGGTGTACAGGCTGCATAAAACCCTGTATAGATTGAAACAATCTCTAAGAGCTTGGAATAATAAAATTGATAATTTTCTATAGAAGAAGAAATTTGTAAAGTGCACAACTGAGCATGTGTATATGTAAGAAAAAGTAAGAGTGGATTTCTTATACTATGTCTCTATGTTGATGACTTGTTAATAAAAGGTAGCTAAAAGAAAGAGATCGAAGATTTCAAAGGTAATCGCAGCAAGGAATTTGAAATGTTGGATCTAGGTGACATTTCATATTTCTTTGGCATCAAATTCTACAAGAGTATTGGAAGTTTGATGATACATCAAAGAAGATATGCGGGAGAAATTTTCAAGAGATTCGAGATGGAAGAGTGAAACTCGACTTTGACACCTGCAGAACCAAGATTGCAATTGTCAAAAGATTCGGACGAAGATGATGTCGACCCAATCCAATATAGAAGACCTATTGGGTCATGATGATACATTTGTCATACAAGGCCTGACTTAGCATACAATGTATCTATGGTAAGTAGATTCATGCAGAAGCCAAAAGTATCACACCTAGTAGCAACGAAGAGGATATTGAGATATCTAAAAGGAACTCTTGATTGTGGTATTTTATTTCCTACAACTGATAAAAGAAAAAATCAAATTAGTGGGATACACTTATTCAAGTTGGTATAGTGATGTTGAGGATCAAAAATCCACAGTATGTTGTGTGTTTATGCTAGGTGTTGCACCAGTTGCTTGGAGTTTGAGAAAGGAACCAATAGTGATATTATCATCGTGCGAGGCAGAGTACATAACTGTTTCTCTTTGTGCATGTCAAGCAACATGAATGGTGAATTTGGTCGAAGAGATTACAGGAAAGAATCACGGAGCAATTACCATAAAGATCGACAACATGTCAGCTATCAACCTGGAGAAGAATTCGATAGCACATGGTCGAAGCAAGCACATCGAAATGAGGTTCCACTATCTTCAAAAGTAGGTAACATATGGAAAGATGAACTTGGAACACTGCATAATTGAGAATCAGAATTCATACATCATGATGAAGGATGTTCATGTCGAAGTATTCAGAAGACTAAGAGTTATGATAAATATAGATAGCTTAGACACAATAAATTAGGTGGTGTGTTGAAAGTGTAATTCCTTGTGACGAAGCAGGTTGTTGCTCGACACAAGGTGCGTTGAAACAAATTGTTTCTCGACACAAAGTGTGTCGAAAAGCTTAGTATGTCGAGTTGTGTTAACCGTTGAAGTGTTGAAGCATATTGTTTTCCACAGTATTTCGATTTAGGTCTAAAATAGACATTTTGAGCTTTTTATAGTTTTGGACTTTTTGGCTTAGGGAAAAAAGTTCATTATAAATAGAGGGAGTAACTCCTATTTTTGTAAGCAACTCAGAAGGAGTATTCACAAAAAAATTTAGTTGTAACATGAATAAAGATTTTCCACGGTTTGTGGACAGAAAGAAACTCTACAGAAATTCTAATCTTTTCTTTTTTAATCTTCTTTTCTTTTCATTGCTATTGTATAGTGATAACAATCTTATTCATCAAAATTGATAGAAATTATTTATAGATTTTAATAGATTTCTAACAAGAGTCACTCCATACAAGCACGATAATCACATTGTCTATCAAGACGAATTTTAACAAAAAATGTAAGCATTATTATTGTTTTAGTCATTTGATTTTGAATGAAGTTGACATTGTCAAATTTTGGTTGTAACCAAAACAAAACAAAAAAAGTAATAATTAAAGTTTCAATTCCTATAAATAAGTGTGAGTGAAGGAAGCTTTATGAATTAAAGATTTTTGGGTGTAAGGTTACGATTTTACTGTGTATATAAAAATTTCTCTATTTTTATTGTATCTTAAACATTCATATCCATACTAAAAATTAACTTAATGTAAGTTAGTATCCAACTATTATCCAAGTTAGAGCCAAACTATGAAAAAAAAATTAGAAAGATGACCCTCCACATCAACTTCTATTAGTGAAAGTTAATTGGATAAACCATTATTGTCGACAATTTTGTTTTAAAAATACCATAGTTTATAAGAAATATTTTAAGAGGTTAAAAATAAAAGTTAGTGTATTTAAGTGTTCCTTAACCCTATTAGCAAATACTTGCAAAAATTCTGTCAAAATTCATTTTTAAGAACATATTTTTGTTTGATTTTTGATTTTCCATGTTTAAAAATAAAATCAAAACCTTTTAAAATGTTAGGAACGTGGCATATAGTACATTATAAATATAGATAGATTTTAGCAATTAAAAATATTTATACTAAGATTATTATGATCTGCCAAAAAATTATTAATTTTTTATGAGTTAACGTTATAATAATTTTTTTGACTAATAATACTTGAGTATTCTACGAATGCCAAAAACAATTTTAATATAATTAACACACATTGCATATGAAACTAGTCAAAAAAATAATTTCAATATCATTACCACACCTGCCTTGAGAAACTAGAAGCTTTGTGACAAACTATGAAATTACAAATGAAGCTTTGTGAATATATATAACTCAATAAAATGTAGCATGTTTTAACCAACCACTTAATGCCTACACTTTCTGCTTATAATATACATGTAACAGGTAGCATAGCATATTAAACAAGAGAGAACCAGAAACAAAAAATCTCGATGAAATATTTTTATCACAATTTCTATAAGTAATTTACAACACAACCAAACACAGGGCATTCATATTGCAATCACAAGGGGCTTCATCGTAGAGCAGCCCCCATTGCTCCTAGTGCAGCTTCCCTCTTCATCTCAGCAGTCTTACCACCACCACGGAAGTGCATATATACTTGCTGCATGCAACCAAAGCAAAAAAAAAATGAGCAGGTTGCAGGTACTTTGCTTGTGTGGGTGCATTCTAAGCGAAAGATGCATCCGTTTTAAGAAAAAATGTTTAAATAGTTAATGGTAATCAAACCTGGATAACCCAGACGCTGATCAATGTTTCAAGACAGAAAAATCCAAATCCAATGAAGTAGAAAATCTACAAGAAAATGGACAAAACTTAACCAATTATCAGTTGTTCCGAAGCAGAAAACAGCAAATCGACAAAAATAGAACCAATTTTCAGTCGTTTAGAAGCAGAAAGTTTTTCACTGATTGGATTTTGCAGTATTTGCTTTAGAGCTGTAATGTGGCTTGTGTGAAAAACGTTAAACTGGCTTAGCATGTGTGAAATTGTGTCAACAAATTGGAAATGTTACGACATATAACAATGAAACATACGCAGGAATCATAAACACTTCAAGATAGGCATACTCACCCCAACCAAAGTATAGTCACCAACTACATCTATGGCTGACAGAATGCCTCTGCATCAATAAGAAGACATTACTAAGCATAAGGCCAAAAAATGAGAATAACACAAGCTATATACATAGGAAATTAGGAACAAGCAACAAAGTCATGTTAAATGGGGTGTGTGTGTGTGGATAGTAAGTCAACATACGTCAATGATTTTCCTTTGAAAACTATAGGAGGAGCAACTGCGGCTAAGATACAGAATCCAAGGTGAAGCTGTAAGCAGAAAAAGAAATTAGGCTAATTTAATTTTGTCCAAATGCAAAACAAAGCTAACATGCATAAAGCAAAATAGTCAATACCAGGTAAAACATGAAAAACCATCCAAACTTAATAGCGCTGTCAGTCCTGCAAAAGTAACAAAGCAAAGAATCCATGATCAGGAGAGTAATCAAATCAGAAAGATCAATATATGGCTGGATACACAATCATGCTACATCAGTGGGATCAGGGCCAGAGGAGGGGAACACCCAAGGAGGTAACCCGCTAGGCCATAATATCCATATTAACTTTATTGTTCTTATCAGTCACGGCATTTCAACAAGGTCACTAGATAGTTTGATAACTTATAAATGCAATATTTTCAGGAATGACCATAAATTGATACAGAAAAGTACTCGAGCACATTTTGCTTTTCCTTCCCAAATGAAATATTTTCAGGAATTACCTTAAATTGATTTGAGAGAAACCAAAAAAATTAAATATAAGACTAAAGATTCAAAAAACAATTAATTACTAATATTTTTCAAAGTAATGATAACAAAAGCTTCTTTTTTTTTCATTAAGTGGAGTAGGCTATCATAAACTATCTAAATAAGAAAAACAACTATTTAAATCTAATTCTTTCTTAACGGTTTGGCCCAATAATCATCTAAATCCCAACAACTGGGCCACTTCTCAGCTTTCTCAATGCTAACAATTCTCCATGCCACTCCCTTCTACCCTTAATATATAAAATGCTAAACATCTTTCCTCCAAATCTCTCTATTTAACTAGGTGTTCTAATCTAACTAACTATCGGATTCGGAACTGTACTGTAACTAAGTCTAACTACAGATATTAGGGACTATCTAACAGTGAACAACATCATCTTTGCAGAATGAGATGACAGAATAATGTAAAGTTTGATAAAGAAAAAAACCTCTTCCCTTTTGTAAAGATAAAAGTTTTAATGCATCAGTTCAATTAAATAACTATTTAAAACTGCTACGGTTACTCTTACAATTACTATGGGCGTCACCAAACCTGACAAAATTTTGGTCATACAAAAATGAAGCAATATAAAAGAAATGCTTGAAATTTTAAAATTTATTGACAAAAACGAACAGTCAAAGGCATATAAATATTGGATATAATCACCTAAATGCACGATATAATGGGCGATACCACAGGGCATATGCTCCAGGAACTCCTGCTATGAAGTAGATAATAGCAAGAAACCATATTTTTACACCTAAAATACACAAGGGCGAGTTACACATGCATGGAATTTGTTTAATCAGGTTTGTATTTCAAACCATTCAATAACCGTAATGATTTTTCTCCATATATAAACTGACCTTCTCCCTTAATCCAAGCTGCAGTGACAGATACAACATTCCATGTAAGGCACAACACTAACCCTGCATCATATAACCTATCATCAACAATCATTGACAATGGACTGTATCACATATTAAAGCAGTTCTGCACGATATTTACCAGTATACAAAGATGTAAAGTTTGTCATTGACAAAAGAAAAGACTGCCTTCAATATTTACCAGTATACAAAGATGTAAAGTTTGTCATTGACATCAATTAAACAATTAAAAGCAGTTCTGCACGATGCAACCTATTGTTTACTCTTTCGGTATCTTAGAATTTGGGTTGGACCTAACTCAACCTTACAAAACCAATTTGTTAGGTGAGGGCTGCCCAAACTTTATAAACACTACCCATGTCATATCTCTAAGCAATGTGGGACTAAATCCACCTCTTCACACCAACACAATGAAGGTGCTGGAGGCTGCAATGAAGGCAACCCAAATGCCACAATCAGACGACTAGGGGCGGACTGCAATGGAGGAATTTCTAACACAGTACTACCTCACTCTACCAATAACCTTCTCCACAAGAAGAAAACAGGTTCGGATAACATACCTAACAATGAAAAAAATGCAACATACTGCAGTCTTTGAAGGTGAATTGGAATTTCATTTGCGATATCATGATGAATAATTGGGAAAAATGGTGGCCAGTTCTTCTCCTCAATAACAATTCCAGCTGCAAAACAAAGTGATTACACGCCAAGGATAAAAGTAGAACTACAGATATTGATTGTCAGGTTAAAGCACCAGTCCAAACTTTTGTAGGAGATAAGTTCACAAATCAAGTGTGTAAAATGAGTCAACGCATCTCAACTAGAGAATCCTCGAGTAGTAATTCTACTTCGGAATTTAATTGAATACCGACACAAACAAAAAACAACTAAATAAACAATTAAACTTAATTCCAAATACCAAAAACGTAAACTACCTCGTGCAATGGCTTCTTCTTTCCGTCTGACTTCCTGCATTTTGACAAATCAAAAGAAATAAAATGCAGGTAAATCTCACAGCATGTATAGTTAATAAGAAACTAGCAGTCAAGGTTTCATATATTGAGTAAACTGAAAAATAAATTTCAACATATACATTCTAAACATCAAATAGAAGACACCAACAAGAACAATAGAGAACAACACATGTTTAAGAAGAAGCATTATTCCAGAAATCAACCTCCCTTCTAATGGACATTTCAGATGTCGTCATAATGTCCAAACTATAAAAAATAATATAGTAACCAGAGTAGTCAATAGCGGCACTTCCCGCTATAGCAGAGCGGAGGCTGGCAACTATGGGAAGCGTCTTAGAGGTGCAGAACACTATATCGGCCACTATAGAGTAATTGCAAATAGAGGGGGCAGAGATGTTCTCGGCCCGGAGCAGTTTCCGTCCCGCTAACCTTTTCCCCCATTGAAAAACGGAAATTATCCCTTAAATTTAAAACATTTTAAGGGTAATTTTGGGTTTTTCAATCAAATTTGAGTGGAGACTCAACCCTAACCTTTCTTTACCTACGTTTAAGCACTTCAACCATTCCAAAGAAAAATCACAAAGTTTCTCCCTCACCTCACTCTGCAGTTCGTTCTTCCCTCTACACTTATTATGTTTATAATTATTATTCATGTAATTTTTCCAAAATATGATCAAATAGCAGTCATCCCGCTATATGCTATCCTGCTATCCCATTTTTGGAGTCGGCTGCTCCGCACCGCTCTCCAGGATTGACTACTCTGATAGTAATCATAAAGATTCAACTATTCAAGCATTACAATTCTGAAATTTTTATATAATAGTAATAATTTAGTTTATATTAACCAACTGGGTTGTTAATCAAGTAAAATATGTATTGTTTATCAATATCCATCAAACACTGGTCTAGCTAATTGTTTCTACACAACAAAAAAAAAATTCTGAGAACATATAATTTAGAACTCGGCAATAAGAATTAGATTCCACTGTAAATACTAGTTTTTCCAAGATAAAAATTTCATGTAAGGGTCTGAAAATTATATCATGGGACCAATGTTCAACATACAACAATAAAACAATATTGTAGATGTAGAGGGCCATTAGATCCCATTGTATACCTGTTCCCGTTTTCTCAATTCAGCTTCCTTCGCTTGGAGTTCCCTTTCTTTGTTTTTCACATCCTAATGTTAAAACATAACATTAGAAAACAATCAATTCTCAAAACATAACATGTAACAAAAAAATATGTTTATAAAAAGGACCACCAGTATTTCAACAAAAAAAATCTTTTATCACACATACCGTTGATGTATCAAGAGGTATATCAACAGTTGGTCCAAAACCATAGTTATAATCAGCACGATCGGGATTTAGAGGTGCAGGTCTTGAATTTGTGGCAGAGGCAGCACTTCTAGGATTCTGAAAATTCAAAAACATTTATGTAACCTAGGATTCTGATTAATTCACAGCTCGACAACCGCAATGAGTGTGGCATACAAGTTCAGATTTGGTGGATGAATTCAAAAGGCACAAGATCAAGTCAGTTAACAATTCAGTTGAAACCGTGTTAAAAGGAAAAAAGTAAAATGAAACAGGAAAACTGCAAGCGGTTCAAAGATAGCAAGTGAGAATCAAGTCAAAGAGAAAATGAATTCCGAAATTGCGAAGATCGGTGAACAAGATCGAATAGAGGGGAAAAGGGACTTACGGAAAAGGGGTTGACTTGTTCTTCGTCGAAGGGGTTAGGGTCGTAGCGACCGGCCATGAGAGTAAGATGAGAGGTAGAGGAGAATGGAAGCGGTGATGAGAAGTGAATGAGGTTGAAATATTTGAAACTTCTTATGCAAGAGAAGAGAATGTCTAGAAAACAACAAAAACTAATATAATAAAGATAAAACGGGAGCAGTTTTTGGTGTTTTTGGAATTTAGAGTTTATGACAGAAGAAGAGTCTTTTCTTTTGGTCAGCTTAATACGCCTTGAAAAATGTATATATATTTAGAGAGAGAGAGAGAGAGAGGAGGAATACACTTATCCAAGGAGTATTCATACTTCAATAAAGAGTCATAAATTGTTAAGGATTTCAATTTCTTCATCCCAACAATAAAACATGGACACTGCACAATTTTTTTCCCATTATATATCTTCCACTACTTTTACTGATGAGGAATTAGTCTATGTAAATTCAAAATTATCCTTCATTAATTCTGAATTATATATTTGATTACATTCATGTACACATGAGATATCATCGTTTTGTTAGAAATGAGTTCGGAGATCTATCTCCATAAAAATTCTATATGCACTACATTCATTTATAATTGAGTCATACTTTCATTTTACTATAATTTAGTCCAGAAATGTATCTTTGTAACAAAATACGGAAACAGAGTTTTGTAATCACTCTTTTCGTAGTAAAATTTTGATATTTTTAAGAAATACACTAATATAATAGGCCACATATTATAACTATATCTCTTTCTTTTATACATCAATGTCGTTCGTGCTTATGTGACCTTTCTAAAGTGTCTTCCAAAAAAAATCATGTCTCTATACTTGCTCGTTCAATATCTATAATGATGACATATAGCTAAAACATCAATGACATGATATGCCCTAGCATGATCCTCCTCTAATATTTTTTGGTGAACTGACCTTGGTGGATCTCCCTGAGTATCTGGTGTCATGCAAGTATGTGATACTCTAAAATATCATTGGATGCAGCCGAATGTATTGTTCCATTCACGAGGAGCTTACACATTTCATGCTTCATGTGATACCATATGATTATAGAAATTATCATACATCACATCTACATTTCTATAGACCATAGTGTGAGGAGCAAACATGAAGGGTTCTCGTGGAATACCTTGCATAAACCCGAATTAACGCATGACTCACTCAAGCAGACGTGGATACATTAAACGTGATCCACGTGCCAACTATCCAGAGTAAAAGGTTATGTCATCTAAGGGTTGCGTCTGACAGTGATTATCGTATGGATGAAAGCGATGTTATTTATTGCAATATGGTCAAGAAATACTCTGAAAGGCTCGGTCGACTGATTCCCTCTGAACGAGACGAATGCACAAGATCGTGACTCATCCTCATTATAGTCATCAACATATGACTAGTCGGAAATGTGTGAAAAGTGTTAGAGGATTCATGCTTGAAAATGATACAGATGAATTATTATTAAAGGCATATCACAAGTGTTATGAAAATAGTACATTAACAGTAAAGGTGTAAATATATTACCGTAAATAGTGTGCGGCTAGTTGTCATATATTTGGTCTACCAAAGGCAACCTTCAGCCAACTTCAGGTACAGGTAAAGCAAACAAGTGGCCCTAGTTGTACTTATGAATCAGCTCAAAGTTAATGAAGTATCTGAGGTAAACTGCATCGATGTAATAAACACTCTTGTCCATAAATATGGATGTCCCAACAAAGTACATGAGGTATGACCTCAATGCACAAGATCTATGATGCATAAATTATTCATCATCATCGGCCTCCACTGTTGCATCCAGGTGGTATACATACAACTTCTCCTGGAACGCAAATATAGCATGACAACCTCTGGTATCTTCCAGCTCCTTTAGGGCATCCTCTGGGTTGACTCCCAAATAGGTCACCATCATCTCGAGTGCATCAGGTCTGGTCATCATAGAGTAGTCTAATAATCTTCCCCTAATCAAAAGATGTAGTATGAATGACACATTATTCAATGTGATAGACATCTCATCATGCAAAATATGAAAATATTATGTCTCAGAGTGCCATCTCTTAACATACGCCGATAATAATTGGTCTTGCATAAATCTCTTAGCTCAGATAGTTACATGACATCATGAAACCACTCCTCCTTAGGCTGATGTAGCCTTGCAATCTTCCTATCATGGTTGATGCACTTTAAAGCATCATGATACTGTAAAAAACACATCAGTTTGTAAGCCTTTTTTTTAAATTATAAGACATGTGTTTCAAAGAATAAATACAGAAAAATTTCACCTCTCTGTCCCACACGCGCTTAGCAGTATCTTCTGCATACAAAGGCAGTAATGAAGTGTTATATGGCCTCCTCAAAATTCATCACAAACGGCAACATAAATAACATGTGCATCAACATTGACTGGTGGGGCTTCTAGGGAAGTAGCAGGTCACACCTGTCTCCGGGATGCATACCAATCATGGAAATTACAATCTACATTATTTTTGTTCCTTATTACAAACCATCTCCAAGAATGAAAGTTAGTTAACAGTATCACATCTTCTACATTGAAAAAATCTTCCCTTAAATCAAAACACTATTTCTTTCCAACCAAATAATCCAACAGGTGGCTAGCCATATCATCCCCCTCATTATTTTTTCTGGTTGTTTGTCTAATGGTCCTCTAGTGCCTATTGAAATTGTCTTATCTACTATTGTCAATAACAATGTTTAATCCTTGCTAAGTCTCCACAGCCTTCCAAATTTTTCTTGTGACACAACATTGAGACAACATATGAGACAAATTTTATTCTTCTTGAAAGAAAAGGAAACTTACCATTTCCCTAGCACCTTTAATAATGCCTCATTTTGAGAGTTGATGCTTTGTAGCAAGTCTGTTCAAAAAATGTTTCCAACCAAAAGTCTGAATCTTAGATGGAACATTTGCTTTCTATAATCCTCTTAGTGACATTCTCAACCTTTCATCTAATTCTTCCTTATTTATGTCCTTTGCACTAAATGCATGCTTTAAAGTTCTTGCCCACAAAGCTTCCTTCTCCATTAGGATTCTCCATTTCCATTTGATCATAAGAGCCTTGTAGAAAATCTTAATGTTACTAGACCCTAGACCACCATCCTTTTTTTGAACTTCAAACCTTCTGCAAACCTACCAAGTTAATTGATTTCCTAGCCTCCGAACCACTCCACAAAAATTACTTTGAACTCTTATGATTTCTTGTAAAACTTTAACTAGTGTTTGTAGAAAGATAATGCATATATTGGGATAGCATTGAGTATTGAATTAATCAAAACAACTCTTACACCATAGTTAGGTATCTACCATTCTGAAAATTCTGGCAGCAGATATTCAATGTCACAGTGAATGTTATGACACCGTATCTGACTTTCTATAAGACGGTAAATAAAAACAGTAAAGAACACAGTCAATTGTTTACCCAGTTCAGTGTGAAACAACACCTACTCTGGGGGCTACCAAGCCAGGGAGGAAATCCACTATAAGAGATATTAATTCAGGAATAAACCAACCAGTTTATCTCCTTCACTTAAGACCTACCCAATGCAACTTCAATCTAAGTTCTACTTAAACCTGAGTTCCTACTCACTCCCCCTCAATCACAGCAGTGATACTTAAAACAATTGATTAATGAATTAATGAAGACACTCTTCAGAACATACACTTGATTATGCTTCACAGCTTTTTAATCAAGTAACACAAACACTCTTGCTTCACAGCTTTGAGTGATACATAAACCTAACTTGACTTTGCTTCAAAGCTTTAGTCAAGAGACACAAAACACTCTTGCTTCAAAGCTTTCAGTGGTACAAAAACCCTTACACACAAAACCTATTCCAAGACACTTATCACAATGATAATTGCTTGGATTACAGCAGTTAAAACTATACAGTTTCTGATTGATCTTCAGTCCAAAGGGATATTTTCCAAACAGCAATCCTGTTGAATATATAGCAGTTGTTTCTTCAGTTAGGGTTTCCACAAAAAGCTAGGGTTAATTAGGTTTAACCATAAGACTTGGTCACAAGACTTTATCAACCAGTTTAGGGTTGAGCTAGGTTAACCCAAAGACAACGGGAGATTCTATTCTGGAAGGAATGAGCCAACTTCCTGAAAAATCTCAGAATTAACCAAACTGCACTACTGTTAGATCAGTACAGGATGTCTTAACATTTGTTATGACATCAAAATTCCTGTTTACTGATTTTGGTAGAAGGCAATAAATGTGATCTTTTGCAAAATGCTCAGATACACACTCATACACAGTAGCTACTGTATGCCATAATTTTTCTGCATAAAGTACCTAATAAACCAGAATGTTATGACATCAGTCATGACATTCACACACCTGGTTTTACCAAAAATACATGCCAATAACTAAACACTTACAAACTCCCCCTTTGGTAGATTTTTGGCTAAAGCCCCTAAGCAATCAGAGAATATAGAGCAGCAGAATGAATATGACTGTAGAAAAAATATGAGGTCTACCAAGTGATTAACACAAAAATTATCTCCCCCTCTTTAGCCACAAATGGGCCAAAGAAACATGTACTTAAATGTTATACAGTTATCCAAAATAAAAAAACAACAAATAAAATCTGAAGACACTTGCATCAACAGCATCAGCATCAGGCTTGACAATTCCACCAGACTTTAAACACTGTCACCTTCAGAGGAGTTACTTTCTCCAGCATTGAGCTGATCTTCAGCAGCACCCTCTTCCCTTCTGTTTCCTTCAGTCTCCTCCTGTTCTAATTTGGCAATTAGGTTTTCTAGAGTCTTTTTCCTGGTCTCCAGCTCTTTGCAGGTCTCTTTCAATACAACTATAACATCAGATATCTTGGACTGAGTTTTTGCAGATGATGTCTCAGCTGATGTTATGACAATGTCAGGAACATGAGATCCCTGAAACAGCTTGTAGTGTAACCCAAGAGCAGGAGCTCTTTTGCAAGCAATGTCTCTTTCCACCAGGATATCATGGTACTGAGCAAGAATGATTCCACATAGGAGGGAGGGAAAGGCAATTGGGCCTTTAACAACATAGTTACCAGCATGTTTTAAGGTTTGATCAAAAATGTACCTGCCATAGTCAAATTCAGTCTTGGTACCAATAACATAAATGAATCTCCCCAATCCTGTAGAGATGGTTGATTTATGGTTTTTAGGGACCCAGTTGGCTGCACCAATCTTGTGCAGGATGGCAAATTTTATGCTTAGCTTGCTAGCATTTAGCTTGCCTTTTGAGGGCCAGCACTTGACTTGTCTTGCTGTGATGGTTTGGCAAACTTCATTGTCAGTAACTTCCAGTTCAGGGCAGGCCTCATTTGATTTTCCAAGAAATTTGTTAATTTCAGATGGAGAGAAATTAACCCTTCTTCCTCTCATATATACACATTCAAAGTCAGCTGACCTTCCATCAACACATTCATCATACAAATTCACTATGAATTCCTTGACCAGATTTTCATAGCATTTGGTAAATTTTACCACAGTCTTCATTAGTCCATCATCTTTTATCAGGTCCATGATTTCCTTGCAATCCATGGCACCATTGTTTAGTTCTCTTTCCAAGGCTATTCTCTTCAAGCAAACGTACTTCCATCTGTTGGCATTTTCAGGGTGGTGAAATGAAATGTTGTCAGTGGGGACTTCAGGAACTCTAGCCATTTTGCTGGAAGGGAGTTTCCTTCTGAGGGGAATGTCTTCAGTATCAATTTCAAAATCTGACTCCTCATCAGAATCAGTAGGCTCAGGTTCTTTTCTCTTCTTTGTTATTGGTTGCCTTGCAGGTTTTGAGAGACTCCCAGCATGCACTTGGGCTTTCACCTTCCCTCTGGACAGTCCAGTCTTCATAGTACCAGTCTTTCCTTCAGACCTGGTTTTCTTATCAGCAGGTTTCTCTTTGTTCATACCTTTTGCAGCATCTTGATTACCCTTCCTGTTCATCATTCTCCTAGCTATGCTAGGGTTGATATTTGCAATCAGGTCATTGTCTGAGTATTCCTCATCCACATCAATAACAGGTGGTTCAACATTCTTCTCTGAAGGGTTTTGAATATCATCCAGGTTTTCAGATGGTTTTTGAATGTTGTCATTTGGTGTCTCAACATTCTCAGAGACATCTGGATTTGCTTCAACATTTGGGCTTGCTGATTCTTGATTTAATGGAACAGAAATCCCCGGTACAGAGTGGTTCTCACTCAGGATTCTTGTAACAAGCCTAGCTATTGCTTGATGTACATAAGCTGATCCTTCCCTATTAGGTACAGAAGATGAAGGTTGAGAGGGATTATCGGATGACATAGCCTGAGACCTTCCTGCATGCCTTGTTCTCAGCTTTTTTACCTTGGAAGGGTTAGTTGCTATTTCTCTGAGAGGAGTAATCTCCAGGACTTCAGAATCCATGCATGAGGTGATTGCTCGAGAATCTTGATCAGATGATGAAGATGAAACGGTTGTCTTGGATGAGGATGAAGTTTGAGACATTTTGATTGACTTGGAAAACCAGTAGCAACTAGGGAGAAAACCTTGATTGAGAGAAAAAGAGATGTTGCAAAGTCGAGAGTGGAAGGAGGCAAATGTGTGTCTATTCAACTTCTTAATAATTTTGAAAGAATTGGGGAAATATATGATTAACCCACTTAAAATAGACTTAACAAAAATAACTCTTTCAACCCTTGTTTTGAGCAAAATTAATTGCTATAATTTATCATGTTGGCAAATACCCATCTTTCCCCTCAAGTTTTCAAATTGATTTGCATCAAGAGCCTTGGTAAAAATGTAAGTCAGCTGTAGCTTAATGGCAATATGTTCCAGTTTAATTGTTTTCTCCTCTACAAGGTCTTTAATAAAGTAATTTTTAAGGTCAATGTGCTTGGTCCTGCTATGCTGAATAGGGTTCTTGGAAATATTGATTGTACTCAGATTGTCACAGTACAATGTCACAACATCTTGTGAGACATTATACTCAGTGAGCATCTGTTTTGTCCAGATAATTTGAGAACAGCTACTACCAGCTACAACTATTTCAGCACAAAGTTGAAAAGGAATTCTTTTGACATGAATCATAGCTCTGGCAGATTCCTGTATGATCCTATTTTTCCTTTTGTCAACTCCATTTTGTTGAGGAGTTATAGGAGAAGAGAATTCATGACTAATTCCTTCTGAGAAACAGAACTTATTAAACTTGCTGTTTCCAAATTCCTTGTCATGATCACTTCTGATTCTGACAATACACCCTTCTTTTTTAGTTCTTTTGCACAGTTCTTTAAAAACCACAACATAGGCATATCTCTTTTCACCAAGCCTTTCCACCTGATATTCACCACAAACTCTCCCTTTATCAATTTGCAGTCTTGGAATCCCTCTGACTGCTTCCATGGAGATAGTCCTTTTCATTCCTCTTAGATGAAGATGGCCAAGTTTTTGGTGCCACAGTTTCACCTCTTTTTCTTCTTTGGCAATAGAACACATAGTGGAGTTATTAGTGTTCTCAGGCTGCCACAAGTAACAGTTGTCTTTAGATCTGACTCCTTTCATTACAACTTCTTGTTTTTCATTAATTACAAGACATTCAGATTTTGAGAAGTTGACCTTGAATCCTAGATCACATAATTGATTGATACTAATGAGATTAGCAGTCAGGACTTTTACCAATAGTACTTCATTCAGATTTGGAACTCCAGGGCAGTCCAAATTACCAACTCCTTTGATTTCACCTTTAGTACCATCTCCAAAGGTCACATAACTAGTGGTGTGAGGTTTAACATGATTGAGAATGTTCTTGATTCCAGTCATGTGCTTAGAACACCCACTGTCAAAGTACCAGTCTTCCTTTGCAGAGACTCTCAGGGAAGTGTGGGCTATCAGGGCAGTAGCATTTTTCTTCCATTGAGGAGTATGTGGTACCCTGTTAGCCTTAGGTTTGACACCTGGGTTCTGATTAGGGTATCCATACAATCTGAAGCAGAAAGGCTTTATGTGACCAAACCTCCCACAATGGTGACATCTCCATCTTTGGTACTTTTTCTTCATATTTCTCTGTTCCCGATGTTGAGTGTTATGTTGTGACATCTGCTTTGACATTTGTTTATCAGACCTGATCTTCTTATCTGCACCAGATTTCTTTGCTTCCACAAATCCTAGTCCAGACTTGTTTCCCACATTTTGTCCAACCTGAAGGATTTCTTCCAATTTGTCAGTTCCATTTGTCAGCATCTTGACAGATTTGGTCATCTGGTTCAGTTGTGAGTTCAGCAATTGAACTTCCCCTTCTAGATGACTTATAGTTTCAAGGTCTGCCCTTTTTTCAGCCTCCAACTTTATGATGAGCTTTGTTTGTCTCTCATTTTGCACACAGACTTCAGCACTTCTGATACACAATTTCTTGTAAGTATCAGCCAGTTCTTCAAATGTCACTTCCTCATCACTGGTATCACTTTCAGAGGTAAAAACATCAGTTAGAGCAGTAACTAGTTTGGCAGATTCTTCTTCAGAATTACTTTCTGAATCACAGTCAGACCAGGTAACAGTCATTCCTTTGTTTTGTTTCTTAAGAAAGGTAGGGCATTCAGCTCGAATATGCCCATATCCTTCACAACCATGGCATTGAATTCCTCTGCCTTGATTTCCCTTCTCTTCAGACCTTGGTCTTCTGCTGGAGTCATAAGATCTGTTAATGTCAGAGGGAATGTTATCAACATTTGACCTTGACTTTGGATCCATTCTCTTGATGAGTTTGTTGAATTGTCTTCCAAGCATGGCAATAGCTTCTGAAATATTTTCTTCTTCATCCTCCTTGTTTTCATCTTCAGTGTTGGATACAAGTGCTATGCTCTTGTTTTTCTTGTCAACATTGTCACTGATCCCCATCTCAAAAGTCTGAAGAGACCCAATAAGTTCATCCACTTTTAAGTTGCTGATGTCCTGGGCTTCCTCTATAGCAGTTACCTTCATTGCAAATCTTTTAGGCAGGGATCTGAGAATCTTTCTCACCAGTTTTTCTTCAGACATCTTTTCACCCAATGCTCCTGAGGTGTTGGTAATCTCCAAGATGTTCATGTGAAACTCATGAATGGTTTCATCTTCTTTCATCCTTAGGTTCTCAAGCTTTGTAGTCAGCATCTGAAGCCTTGACATTTTTACTTTGGATGTGCCTTCATGGGTAGTTTTGAGAGTGTCCCACACTTCCTTGGCCAGTTCACATTGATGTACTAGTCTGAAAATGTTTCTATCAATTCCATTGAACGAGGCATTTAAGGCTTTGGAATTTCCCAGGGCTAACTCATCTTCTTCTTTGATCCATTCTTCCTCAGGCTTCAGACTGATTGTCCCATCTTTCTCAGTTATGGTGAGATGGTTCCATCCTTTGTCAGCAGCTCTCCAGGCCTTTTTGTCCAGAGATTTTAAGAAGGCAATCATACGAGGTTTCCAGTAGTCATAATTTGTTCCATCCAGAATGGGTGGTCTATTTCCAAAAACTCCTTCTTTGTCCATAGTGCCAGAAAGTGATATCCCTAGATCTCACCCAGTAATACAGGCAGGGTGCCTGCTCTGATGCCAATTGAAAATTCTGGCAGCAGATACTCAATGTCACAGTGAATGTTATGACACCGTATCTGACTTTCTATAAGACAGTAAATAAAAACAGTAAAGAACACAGTCAATTATTTACCCAGTTCAGTGTGAAACAACACCTACTCTGGGGGCTACCAAGCCAGGGAGGAAATCCACTATAAGAGATATTAATTCAGGAATAAACCAACCAGTTTATCTCTTTCACTTAAGACCTACCCAATGCAACTTCAATCTAAGTTCTACTTAAACCTGAGTTCCTACTCACTCCCCCTCAATCACAGCAGTGATACTTAAAACAATTGATTAATGAATTAATGAAGACACTCTTCAGAACATACACTTGATTATGCTTCACAGCTTTTTAATCAAGTAACACAAACACTCTTGCTTCACAGCTTTGAGTGATACATAAACCTAACTTGACTTTGCTTCAAAGTTTTAGTCAAGAGACACAAAACACTCTTGCTTCAAAGCTTTGAGTGGTACAAAAACCCTTACACACAAAACCTATTCCAAGTCACTTATCACAATGATAATTGCTTGGATTACAGCAGTTAAAACTATACAATTTCTGATTGATCTTCAGTCCAAAGGGATATTTTCCAAACAGCAATCCTGTTGAATATATAGCAGCTGTTTCTTCAGTTAGGGTTTCCACAAAAAGCTAGGGTTAATTAGGTTTAACCATAAGACTTGGTCACAAGACTTTATCAACCAGTTTAGGGTTGAGCTAGGTTAACCCAAAGATAACGGGAGATTCTGTTCTTGAAGGAATGAGCCAACTTCCTGAAAAATCTCAGAATTAACCAAACTGCACTACTGTTAGATCAGTACAGGATGTCTTATTTGTTATGACATCAAAATTCATGTTTACTGATTTTGGTAGAAGGCAATAAATGTGATCTTTTGCAAAATGCTCAGATACACACTCATACACAGTAGCTACTGTATGCCATAATTTTTCTGCATAACGTACCTAATAAACCAGAATGTTATGACATCAGTCATGACATTTACACACCTGGTTTTACCAAAAATACATGCCAATAACTAAACACTTACACATTCAATAATGATAATTTATTTATCATTTTATCAATCATTAGTCTCCGAATATTTAGGCTTCTTGGGCTTGATCCTACCTGCACACCCAGGAACTTAAATGGCGGATTATCCACACTACAAGACATAAATTATGATGTCATATGCAAGAATGTATTATTCACATTGATGGCCTTTATTTTACTCTAGTATAAGTTTACACATAATCCAGAAATAAATTCAAAACCTCAAAGTACTCCCTTCATACTCCAAAGATGTCTCCAAGAACTTTCTCTTATTATGACTGTGTTATCTATAAATAGGAGGATATCAAAGTTGACAGCCTCATTTACATGGAAACCATTGAATTCTCCCAAATTTCACTTTCTTCTTCATCAATCCAGTGAGACCCACCATAGCTAGCACAAACAAGAATGGGGACAATAGCCCCCCTGTCTCAAGCCCCTTCTTACATTAAAATCATTTATGTTGACCAACACTGGCATGGTGTTATTAAAAACACATGCATCCATCTAAGCCCCCAATTTATCTCTAAAGCCCATCATCTTGAACATATACCTCTGTTAATTCCAACTTACATTATCATAAACTCTTTCAAAGTCTACCTTCATTAAAATGAATTCATTCTTCTCTCTTTAGACTAGGTCTGGACCGTTTGTTAGGCCAGGCCAGGGCACCACAAAATTCTTTCAAAATTTGATTTTCGACCAAAGAATGATTTGATGGTTGGAAAGCCAAAATTTTATATGGTTTTACGGGAAAACTTAAATCATAATTGTGATTTTATCGTCGAGACAGTTTGTGACCAGGTCTGGACCTTTTATGTGGCCAACACAGACACCACAAAATCCAGCTAAATTTTGACTTTTGGTCAAGAACATTCAATTCGATGAGAGAATTAGGACTATTATTTCAGAACCTTATATATTTTAGAATTTTCTTGTATACTAGAATCATAACTACTATTTGTACTAAAAATAATTAGAATTACCATTATAACTTCCAAACATTCCTAATTTGACAAGTTTGTAATCAATTGTATCGTTGGGTTGCCTCAAATTTCTAACACAATGCTTCCACATCTTTATACTCTCCATATAAATAGTAAGCTCAACCAAATTACCATTCTCGTCGAAATCCTGAACAATTGTCATTTCAAAAAAAGGATGAAGAAAAAAAGGAAAAATTTAATACCTGCACTTGGGATGATGAGAGATGAAGGATGAATTTGAATTTGGGAGAACCTATTATGAAAGAATATAGGAATAATGGAGATATCATAGAGAAGAAACTAGACATAATCCCTTATCTTATTATGAAGACAAATACTTAGGTTGCATAGGTCACCATTTACATGTTATAGGTATGCGCCAATGGTTAAGGACTAAAGGCATATACGAATCAGTTTTAATGCAATAAGATCAAAGGTTCATGATGTATGTACCTTTCCAAGATAAGCTCATCATGACAGAGTATTTAATGTTGCTTATACTTCTCCAAGAAACGCTTAAAAACTTGCCTCAGTAACGCTTAAGGTATTCGCCACAAGCAACACTTGAAACACTCACCCCAAGCAACGTATGAAGGAATCACAATTTTAATATCCTAATAGAATTTTGCGCATCCAATTTAATCATTTCACCCTTTCCATGCCTCGTGCTTGAGGTACTATGGACTTAGACAATTTCATTTGGTCAATGGGAGGAATAACCCATGATCTAAACAACCCAAAGGAATTGTTAAAAGGAAAAACAGGCGTACTCCTGGGTCGACCGACCCAAATCTATGCCCATTACTATTCTATCTCAATAATATATTGCATATAAGGTGTCCTGGAAAGAGTCAGTTATAGTCATACTTGCGAAAGAGGAAACATTCATCAATTCAATGAGGAAAAACCTCTCTTACATATGCTCCCACGTATTCGTTATAAAGTTAAGAAAAGGCTATATCTCTACTATTACCCGACCTAAAAGGCTATCTACAAATATCTCAACCTCTAAGATTGGAGGAATTTTCACTAATTTCACATATTCAATCTAAATTGCGCTCCCGGTCATAAGCATGGTCATTCTTATCATATTTCACAATTACAATATACTAACATATTTTTGTAAAATGAGATGCTAACAAAAAAACACAAAATGCTAACATACTATAGATTGTTTGAGTAGTGCACTTCTCTTGTACAAGTATTATTTTTTAAGTAAACTAGCAAAATACCCGTGCGTCGGCACGGATAAATTTATTTAATACGATATAGATTTTATTTAGATATACATGTGTTAAATAATCATACAAAAAGAAGGGGAAAAAAGCTCGTGGAATGGAGAAATAATTAATTAAAATAAAAATAAATATTTTGTTGATAGTAATCTATGAAAAAGAAAAAGTTTTGACATTTCAAAATAAGAATTTTGTATCTCAAATAATGAAAATTATTAATTAAAACAAAATAGATATTTTTAAAATAGTGGCCCGTGATAAAAAGAGAAATTTTGATATTTAAAAATAAAAAATTTGTGTCTCAAATAAAGACAATTATTAATTAAAATAAATAGGTATTTTCTTGATAGTGACTTTGAGAAAAAGAGAAACTTTGACATCTAAAAATAAGAGTTGTGTGTCTCAAATAAAGATAATTATTAATTAAAATAAAAATATGTATTTTTGTTGATAGTGATATGTGTAAAAAGATAATTTTTGACATTTGAAAATAAGAATTTTGTACCTCAAATAATGAAAATTATTAATTAAAATAAAATAGATATTTTTCATAGTGATCTATTAGATAGAAAGTTAATTGTGTGTATTGCTATTTAGTATTATCCAATTTTATAAAATAAATTCTTAATTCTATTAAAATTTTAAAAATTAATTAATTAATTTTTTTAATAATAATAAATAAATAAAACTAATTAAATTCATCGTAAAAACAAAACTAAATATAAATATTGTATACATTCATACACCAATAAATATCTAATATGGTAATCATATACTATAATTAAATATTTTAATATATTAAAAATAATTAAGAGAAAATAAAATAATTAAATAGAAAAGATAAAATAATAAAATGAAAAGAGAAAGAAGAATGAGATGGTGAGTGAAAGAGTAAGAACTGGAGGAAAAAGTGAAAATTGAAAAAATATTAAATAGGAATTTGATACTTGATATTATTTAATTGAAGTTAAAATAGTCAAAACCTAATAGTTTCATATATTTTCTTTAGAAAGAGAAATACCTCATTCTCTCTAATTTCATCATTCTCAACTTTCCAAATCCCTAATTCTCAAACCTTTTCCTCTTCACCATAGATCTTCTTCACTCTCTTTTTTATGAAACAGTTGTTATACCTAATACTAATCATCCTTCTATAATCCATGATACCTCTTTTATCAAGCCCAATAAATCATTTGTTGAAGCTATCTGAAATGTCTGCAATATTTCTACAAGTCAACTTACGACTCCTTGCGTTAAGGGGGATAGGCTATCCATTTTTATTCCTGAAGATGAATACCTCATGTGACTTGACTCCTATAAACACAACCTCTATGGAAGAATACCCTGACCAAAAGGAACCACCCCCTCTTATAGTGCAACAACTGAACACTAAGCTACAAGCTCTGTGGTCCTCCCTCCCAAAATGGGGAGTTACCTCCCTTGGAAAGGGATTATTCAAATTTTTGTTTTCCAACATTGAAGACGTCAGAAGAGTTTGCTTCACACACTCCTGGAACCTCAACCCAGGTATCCTTAAGTTGCTCCGATGGACAAAGATTTTGTACCCTCAAACATGAAGCAAAGTTCCACCCAAGTATGGGCTAGAATTCATGGTCTTGCCAAGGAATGTTGGAGGCCCAAGATCATTTTCACTGCTGCTAGTAGTCTCGGTACACCCATTTGTATTGATTTTTCCTCTAATAAACCCCTCTTAGATAGGCCTTATGGACACTTTTTTAGGGTCCAAATTGACATTGATCTCTTAGGATAGCTTCAGGATAAAATCCATGTCAAAAGGGTGGGTTTCACTTTCTTTTTCGACATCGAATACGAAAAAATTCCTGATTTCTGCAATTTTTGCAAATACCTTGCTCATGCGGATCTTACTTGTAGAAGGAAACAAGCTGTGGAAAGCCACTACAAAACCAAATAAATCTGAACCCTCAAAAGGCCCCCTTAACAACAATGCCAATGATATTAGTAATGACCATGTACATGAAAAACTCCAGTTGAATTTGGTGATTCTAATGGAGTGAACAAGGACAACAATGTTGAAAATCTAGTTGACTCTGTTGAAAGTCTTGAACCAAAAGATGTAGCAGAGAAAACCAACCAAGTAAATGTTTCAAACCCCCTTTTGGAAAATTTCAACAACACCCAAAATGTTGCTTCAAATGTTGAAACGGTTTCCCCTATTGACAGATAAAAACAACACTCAACCTGTTGCTACATATGTTATCCCAGATTCAGTGGTAGAAACTCAATTAGCCATCATTACAACCAAATAATTGCTGCTCATTTGAATTCATAAAGGTTCCTTAGAGATTCTTGGGCCAACATGGTTGATAACTTAGACAAAGAGGTCACTTCGAACGAGGACCGTGTTGATAGTTTTCATGCTATAGTATTGAAATCCTAAGAGAAAAAGAGAAAACAAAAGGTAAGAACCAATGAGGCTTCTAGCAGCATATCAAAATCTGGTTTTGGAAATCCTTCCTTATGAAGCACATTTATTGGAATCTATGGGGAATTGCTAACTCCCCCATAAAGTTAGCTCTCAAATAAACTCTCATCACTCACAAACCTGATTTTTGTCTCATTGCTGAACCCTGGATGTCTCACCATAATACCTCTCTACCTTTTGGAATGGGCTCAATATGAAACTTTTCTCAGTTAACAGTAGAAATTTTCTTTTGCCTAATCTTTGGTGCATTTGTAAAAATAACACCGTCCTCAAATCCATAGTTTTTTTGGATCAACATGTTGCTTTTATGTTCCAATCGGATACCACCACCTTAGGCATTGTTGCCATTTATGCCTTCACCTGTCACATAAAAGGAAGAGCTTGAAGATGTGAAAAACACAAGAAGGGGGGGTTGAATTGAAAATTTGAAATCAAAAGCACAATGACACAGTATTTTTATCCTGGTTCGTTTGATCTCAAACTACTCTAGTCCACCCGTCAAGGTGATTTCGCCTCTCTCCAACGAGGTCTTAATTCACTAATCTCAAAAGGATTACAATCACTACTTTAACAATTGTTAAAGTCTTCTTGAGTACAACCATAATCTAGTTAATCTCAAGGAACACAGTTTCAAGACAAATATACAAGAATGTGTGTTGTTGTTTTTCTTACAAAAACTGTTATCACAACTGTGATAATTTACACAAGATTATAGCTTGGAAAGATGATGAATATTGTTTGTAGCTTTTTGAATATGCGTGAGTGGTATGTAGCAAATCGTCAATGATTTTGAATGCTAACTTTGTTTATATAGGCAATGGAATAACGTTGAGCATCAAGCATGTTTAATGTCATTAACACACTTTCCATTTGGAGAAGATCCTGTCTGAAAGAAGCCGTTGGAATTGATGTTGTCTTGAATGATCAGTAACGCTTCAGAATCTTATCTCCTTGCTTGCTGCCGATGCTTCAGAATATTGATGACTTGGATTAACATGTTCTTGTTCAGAATCAGAGTTTACTTTGCTTAAGCGCAGGTTCTGGTCATCAATCTTCAGCGCATGTTCTGATTGCTTCAGCGCATGTTCTGATTGCTTCAGTGTGTAGCTCTTATGCTTTATCTTCTGATGCTGCTATGGTCAGAACTTCTGCATACATAAAACATAATTTTTAGGGTGCATATTTGTTCTTTGTATTTGATATTTGTTCTTTGTATTTGTTATCATCAAAACTCTAACTAAGGGTTGTAGAATCAAACTATGTTCTAACAATCTCCCCCTTTTGATGATGACAAAAACTAGATTTTTCAATTAAAAAAAAAAGAACAAAAGTTTAAGAGAAACTCCCCCTGAGTTGATTACTTCCCTTAAGTTCCTTGAGCATCAGAGTTTAGCTGCATCTTTCATCAGAATTTGTACCTGTTCAATCTTTTCAGAAGATAGAGGTTAAGTAATTCAGAATGTTTGAGACTTTTGTCTCGGTAAACCATTATTGAAAATGTCTTACTTTCTCCCCCTTTTTGTCAGTTATCAAAAAGGAAATATAATCAGAGCCAAAAGATAAGAATTATATTAAAAACATGAAGCAACGATAAGTTCCAGAACAAGAGAGGTAAAAATTAAGAATTACAGAGAAACAGATTTAAAACAGAAATCTAAGAAGGAGGGAGAAGACGTGTGAACAACGCTTCCAGCAAGCTCTTGATCTGAGTATTAGACTCTTCTTGCTTGCCCAATATGCCTCTGATTTCCTTTGTGGTGTCTTCCTGTTTACCCAGAATGCTTTTAATCTCCTTGTTTGTATCCTCCTGTTGATCAAACCTTGCATGGATAAAAGCATTTTCTTTCTTCAACTCTTCCAGAGTTTGTATAAATAAGGAAGTTGCTGGAGTTTCTTTAGGAGTTGGACATTGCTCAGAGCATTATGCAACTTTTTTAGAGTGAATTCCTTCTGCTGTAACCATGTCTTCTGGAGCAGCAGTCAGGGAGAGACTTTATGATTTTGGTTGAACTTCATCTGAGGGATGATGCTCTTTCCAAGGAGAATTATCCAGCGAGAGAATGTCTTTCTTGAACAGTGGGGTCAGAACTTGGTCTTGAAAAGCCTTCAGCTTATCACTAAAGTTCTGTTGAACCTGTTCATAACTCTGTTCCTTCAGCTTCAGCGTTTTAGAACTAAGATAGTTTCTGAATCTTGTCCACATATAATCAGAAGCAGCGGGATTAGTCATCTCTTGACTAGCATGCTTCAAAGAAGTTATCCATTCCTGCATTCTTGTTTAAAAAATAAATAAATTTGTACCAACATTTGATGGGTCTGATGTGGTTTCAGTTGGTTTGGGTTTGAGAATGGTAGTTTTGAGAGATGTGGAGGTTAGTCTTTCCAGCAAGATTGGATCAATGACAACTCTCAAATTTGCAGCTGGGCGGCTAGTAGGTGAAGGAGTGGGAGAGTCGGGTATGATGATTGGTCTAGAGGGGGTGTTTGGAGGAGTGGATTCCAGAGATGAAGGGATTTCAGGAATGTTGTGAATGGTGAGAGGCATGCGAATATCAAGTGGTTCTGTGATTCCAGGTATTGGGATTGTATCAGAATCTGTTGGAGATTCTTCAGATTTGTTTGTTGAAACATGGTGACGTTCTGGTTCATGGATATCAGAAGATTGATTCTCAGAAGGTTGAGCTTCTGGTTGTTGTGAGATGGAGTTCAGATCTTTTGGTTGTGGTATTTCTGGTTGAGGAATTTCTTGTTGAGGTGATTGTGGTTGTGAAATTTCTGGTTGAGAAATTTCTGGTTGAGGAATTTCTGGTTGAGGTGATTGTGGATGAGCAATTTCTTGTTGAGGAATTTATGGTGTGGTATCAGAGTTTGGATTTTCTGGGAGTTGAGAATTTGGATTTTATGGAACGGGAGCGGAAAAGTCTTGGTCAAATAAATCAATATCAGATAAAACTTTGGCAAGATCTTGTTGGTTTTGTTCAGGATTTGGATTATGAGAAAGGGAGTGAGTTTCATTCAGACCTAGAGTTTCTGATGGATCAAACCCTATGTCAAAGTCTTCAAATGTTTGCGGTGATGGGTTTTCTGGTTGAGAAGGCATGGCTTCAGATGTTCATACATTTATTGATTCTATAACAGTAACAGAGGAGGGATTACCTTTATTTTTGGTAGCTTTTGGAGTCCTCTGAGATGGTCCCTCTCATGCTGCTTTCCTCTTCTTGGTATTCTTTAACATAACTTCTGGAGCAGCCTTATGCAAATCCTGGATGTTGATTTCTGGTGCAGTACCATCTGCCTTACAAGCGTCCATATATCTGACTATTATTTCTGGTTTGCAATCAATCTTAGAAAATATAGGAAAATCATCCAGAGGTATCCTTCTTAAAGTGATGGTTGCATAAGAAGTAACAGTGGTTTCCTTCTTGATATTCTCAATGATTTTCATCTTCTTCAGATTTTTAGCGTTCAGGGGCTTCCCAGCGGTTGCTTCCAATGTGCTGATTTCCCGGTCCTCAGTCAAATGTTCTATCAGCCTATTCTCTATCAGAATATCTGATATGAGCCTTCCTAAGGGTATCCAGTCCCTCTTGGTCCTTTCGTCCTCTCTTGTTTCCTTCACACTAGTCCAGAGATGATTAAACAGCAAGTGTGGAAGATTTACCTTTGTCCTCTTGGAAATGAAATAGATCAGAAACTGCTGATCAATGTTGATATAATCAGGAGAGCTAGTTGGCTTCCTGTGGTTGATACACCCCAGAATTATTCTTGCCCAAATTCTGTGGTGGTCCTTCAAATCTCTGATTTTGCTGGAGGGAAGTCCATGAGTGAAAATTTCCCTTGCAACATAACCTACGTCGGAGCATCTCTCAACCATGTCAATGCATCTCACACCTCCACCGTTGTATCCAATAAGCTTTGAAATTAGGTCTTCTGTAATAACAATTTTCTTCCCCATGACATAAGAGGTAACCTGATGATTTGAAGAAGAAGCATGTATCCAGAATTCTTTGACAATAATTGGAAAAGTTGGCCCCAGAAGACGGTCAAAGTACTTGTTCCAACCTTGAGCAGTAACGTCTTCATACAGATTGAAGCCATTTTCTTGCAAGTTTTCGAAGTCAATAATTAGTCCTGAGAGAACTTCTAGATTATCAATGGGTGTGAGGAGCGTTCTGTATGGTTCTTCATACTATTCCATTGAAGCAGATTCATGAGCACTGAAATTTTTGACACTTGAAGAAGCCATTGTTCACACGAGATTTTGAGGAAGATGAAAGGGGTTTTTGAAAACAAGAACTTGCAACGAGAGAAAATATTGAGAGAGTAAAAAGAAAGTGAATGTAAAAAATGAAATTTGAGTTTAAATAGTTTTCTTGAAAGCGTAAACAGTAAGAGAGAGAAATAATTAGTCATGATTATAAGCATTAATGACAGCTGAAATTAGGGGATTCAGAAAGATACTTGAACGGTTACCCATGACATGTGTCTTAATGCACCCAATCAGCGTCTTTGACCTTTCAGAAAAATGAACGCGTGTTCAGCCTCAAAAAGTAGTTGATGAATGGATGACAACTGTTTGATTATGTGAACAACACGCTTCTATCCTTGAAATGAAATGTTCAAATATTCTTGGATAGATTCTGATGCAATCTGTACTTCTAAACTCTGAAGACAGGTTGATCAGTAGTTCACAGAAAATAACAAAGTTCTGAAGGTTAAGATATACAAATAAAATATTTTATTCTGGGCATAGCTTCATGCTGAGATGTTTCAGAATGAAGTTAAACCTATCTTCAGAAAGAGATTTTGTAAAGACATCAGCCCATTGATGGTCTGTGTCAATAAATTTTAAGCTGAGAATCCCTTTCTGAATATAGTCCCTAATAAAATGATGTTTTATTTCTATATGCTTAGCCCTAGAATGCAAAATTGGATTCTTACTGAGACAAATAGCAGAAGTATTGTCACAGAGGATAGGAATGTTACTCTCAAATATTTTGAAGTCTTCAAGTTGACTTTTCATCCAGAGCATTTGCATGCTACATCCAGCAACTGCTATGTATTCAACTTCTGCTGTTGATAGTGCAATTATGGACTGTCTCTTGCTGGTCCATGAGATCAGATTTTCTCCCAGAAACTGGAAGCTTCCAGAAGTGCTTTTACGCTCTACTCTGTCTCCAGCGAAGTCAGCGTCACAATATCCTACTAAGCTGTAATCATTTTATTTTCTATAAAACAAACCCAGATTAGTAGTACCTTTCAGATACTTGAAATTTGCTTAACTACTGTTAAGTGAGATTCTTTAGGATCTGATTGGAATCTAGCATATAAGCAAACACTAAATAAAATGTCAGGCCTTGAAGCCGTCATATAGAGAAGAGAACCAATCATACCTCTGTAGACCTTCTGTTCTACCTTTTTACTTACCTCTTCCTTTTCCAGAATGCACGTGGGGCATTGGAATCTTTGAGGGCTTACATTCTAAGAGATCAAATTTCTTCAAAAGTTCTCTGACATATTTTCTCTGATGAATGTAAGTTCCTTCTGGAGTTTGGTTTATCTGAATGCCCAGAAAGAATTTGAGTCCCCCCATTAGGCTCATCTCAAACTCTGCCTGCATACATTTAGCAAACTCTCTTCCCAGAGAGGGTTTAGTAGATCCAAAGATGATGTCATCAACATAAATCTGACAAACTAACATGTCATTCTTAATTTTCTTACAGAATAAGGTTGTGTCCACTTTCCCTCTGGTGAATTCCTTTTCTAACAGAAAGTTACTTAGTCTTTCATACCAAGCTCTGGGAGCTTGTTTCAGACCATAGAGTGACTTCTTTAGTTTGAAAACATATTCTGGATTTTTGGAATTCTCAAACCCAGGGGGTTAGTGCACATATACCTCTTCATCTATATAGCCATTTAAGAATGCACTTTTGACATCCATCTGATACAGAGTGATGCCATTATTTACAGCAAATGATATTAAAAGTCTGATAGATTCTAACCTGGCGATTGGAGCAAAGGTTTCTGTATAGTCTATCCCCTCTTACTGACTATAACCTTGTGCTACCAGTCGTGCTTTGTGTCTGGTGACTTCTCCTTGCTCGTTCAGTTTGTTTCTGAACACCCACTTTGTTCCAATAACGTTGAATCCTTTTGGTTTGGGAACCAGATCCCATACGTCATTTTTGGTGAATTGATTCAGTTCCTCCTGCATTGCCATAATCCAGTCATTGTCCAGAAGCGCTTCATTAATTGTTATTGGTTCAATCAGAGAGACCAGTCCCATGAAGGATTCTTCAGAGTTTCTGAAAGTTGATCTTGTTCTGATTGGATCATCCTTCTTTCCCAATATTGTATCTTCTGGGTGATAAATGCTGCTTATGGATGTCCTTTTCTGAAGTTGATCAACAGAATATGATGAATTGCTTGCAGTAACTCTTTCTGATGTTGAGGGAGCGTCACTGTTGAGAACTTCTGACGAGTTGTCTTCAGTACCTATGAGTTCAACTTCCATGCCTGCAAGGAATTCATTCTGCTTTGACTACTGTTCCAGAGCCAATGATCTTTCCTCTCTGATTTTCTCCAAAGCCCACGTAGCCTCCAGGCTTAAGTTCCAGGCTTTGGAACATATGCCTTCTTCCCGTCATGTGTCGCGAGCAGCCAGAGTCCAGGTACCATGACTGGTGTCTTAGCCTTGTTGCTAAAGATATCTGCTACATGTATAATTTTATCCTTAGGTACCCACATTTTCTTGGGTCCTGATTGGTTAGTTTTACCAAAATTCTGATTGAATTTTGGTTTGACAAAATAATCACTACTTGTGTATTTTATGTCATGTGTGTGCCCATATATAAAGTGTGATTTGAGTGGTGTGCGTTTTATAACTAAGTCCATGGCCTTTTTAGGTGTAGATACCTACCTTGATATCCTATTCCTTTTCTTCCATTTCTGCTAACTCCATAAATCATTGAAGCCATCTTGCTTCTATCTATGTTTTTAGCTAGAAACTTCTGAAAGTTGTGATCATACTCTTTGATGATCTCATCAGCATTACTGGGAGTCTCTAAGATTGTTTCCTTCTGAGAGTTTTGCAAATCATTTTCTAATTTTGAAATTTTCTCTTCTAACTCAGAATTCTCTAATCTGAGACTCTCAGACTTTTCTGAGTCAGAGGCAAGATCCTTTTTCAGGTTCCTAAATTTGACTCTGATATGCTGATACCTTTCCAAAATTTCATTTAGACTTTCTACAAGTTCAACCTTAGTAAAATTTATGGTAAAATCAGGAAATACCTCTTAAGTGTCTGATTCTGAGTCTGAGCCAGAAGCTTCACTGTCTTCTGATACGTTTGCCATGAGAGCCATGTCTGCTTTTTCATCATCTGATTCTGAGTCAGCTTCAGAGGTGTCAGAATCATCCCATGTAGCCATGAGGCTTTTCTTCTTTTCCTTGAAGAACTTCTTTTTGGGCTTCTCCTTCTGAAGCTTTGGGCAGTCACTCTTGTAGTGCCCTTGCTCGTTACACTAATAGCAGATGATGTCCTTGTTATTTGGCTTTCTGTATCCTGAAGAACCTTCAGATCTTCTGTGTCCAGAGGAAGACTCAGACTTTCTGTATCTGGAGGAGGATTCATTCTGATTCTCTAATCTTCTAGGATTTCTGAACTTCCTTTGTCTCTGCTTCCACAATTGGTTCACCCTTCTGGAGAGGAGAGACTATTCATCTTCTTCTTCTGAGGATCCATCAGAAGTTTCTTCCACAGCCTACAAAACCTTAGAGTCAGATTTTCTGTTAGATTTTAAAGCTAGTGGCTTATCTTGCTTTTGAGGCTCATCTTCTTCTAGCTCTATCTCGTGACTTCTGAGGGAGCTGACAAGTTCCTCCAGAGGTATTTTGTTGAGATCTTTGGCTAGCTTAAGTGATGTAACCATTGGCCTCCATTTCTTGGGCAAGCTTCTGATGATCTTCTTAACGTGATCAGCAGTAGAATACCCTTTGTCAAGAACCTTCAGTCCAGTAACAAGGATTTGGAATCTTGAAAACATAGTTTCTATTGATTCACTATCTTCCATCTTGAATGCCTCATACTTCTGAATAAGTGCAAGGGCCTTGGTTTCTTTGACTTGAATGTTGCCTTCATGCGTCATTCTCAGAGAGTCAAACATGTTCTTGGCAGTTTATCTGTTTAATATTTTCTCATATTCTGAGTATGAGATGGCACTGAGAAGTATTGTTCTGGCCTTGTGGTGGTTTCTGAATTCGCGCTTTTGCTGATCATACATCATTTTTCTATCTATCCTCTGACCACGTCCATCCACTGGGTGCGTGTATCCATCAGTCACCATGTCCCACAGATCAACATCATGTGCCAGAAAGAAACTCTCAATTCTGTCTTTCCAGTAGTCAAAGTTTTCTCCATCAAAGATTGGAGGTTTGCCACTGAATCTGTCATTGTCTTCATGGTTGTCATTGTTGATGTTTTGGCTTGGTCCCACCATAGTGTTTTTCTGAAGCTTGGATCTTGTACTGACACAATTAAGTGTTTAAGCTCAGAACCAGGTGCTCTGATACCAATTGAAGATGTGAAAAACACAAGAAGTGGGGGGGGGGGGGGGAGGGGGTTGAATTGAAAACTTGAAATCAAAAGCACAATGACACATTATTTTTATCCTGGTTCGTTTGATTTCAAACTACTCCAGTCCACCCGTCAAGGTGATTTCGCCTCTCTCCAACGAGGTCTTAATTCACTAATCTCAAAAGGATTACAATCACTACTTTAACAACTGTTAAAGTCTTCTTGAGTACAACCATAATCCGGTTAATCTCAAGGAACACAATTTCAAGACAAATATACAAGAATGCGTGTTGTTGTTTTTCTTACAAAAACTGTTATCACAATTGCGTTAATTTACACAAGATTATAGCCTGGAAAGATGATGAATATTGTTTGTAGCTTTTTGAATAAGCGTGAGTGGTATGTAGCAAATCGTCAACGATTTTGAATGCTGACTTTGTTTATATAGGCAGTGGAATAACGTTGATCATCAAGTGTGTTTAATGTTATTAACACACTTTCCATTTGGAGAAGATCCTATCTGAAAGAAGCCGTTGGAGTTGATGCTATCTTGAATGATCAGTAACGTTTCAGAATCTTATCTCCTTGCTTGTTGTTGACACTTCAGAATATTGATGACTTGGATTAACATGTTCTTGTTCAGAATCAGAGTTTACTTTGCTTAAGCTCAGGTTTTGGTTATCAATCTTCAGCGCATGTTCTGATTGCTTCAGCGTGTAGCTCTTATGCTTTATCTTCTGATGCTGCTATGGTCAGAACTTCTGCATACATAAAACATAATTTTTAGGGTGCATATTTGTTCTTTGTATTTGATATTTGTTCTTTGTATTTATTATCATCAAAACTCTAACTAAGGGTTGTAGAATCAAACTATGTTCTAACAGAGCTCTCTGGTCTGATTTGTCTTTGTGTGTCAACAATCTTAAAATTCTTTGGTGCTTTGTCGAGGATTTTAACGTTATTCTTGGTGCGCATGAGCACGGAGGCTTTAGTGTCCCTTTTAGAACCTCTATTACTGAATTCAAGGATTAGTCTGATAGCAATGAGCTAATGGAGATTCCTGCTAAAGGCAACTTTTTTACCTAGTATAATGGCAGGGAAGGTGGGGCCTCTATCGAGAGGAAACTTGACAGGGCCTTTTGCAACATTGATTGGCACAATGCAAGTTGCAACATGAATTTGTTGATCCTTCCGCGTCTCAGATCGGATCACCATCCCTTACTAGTGGATTGCTCTTTCTACCTACTCAGCTTTAAAGCCCAATTTAAATATTTTAGTATATGGACTCTCCATGATTCTTGCAGGTCTTTAGTGGCTGATAGCTGGTCCATAAATATTGTTGGCTGCCCCATGTGGATTCTTTATAAAAAGCTACAACATCTGAAAGTTAACCTCAAAAAATGGAACTGGGATACTTTTGGGAACATTCATCATAAAGTAAAGATCCAAAAAGAAAAGTTGTAGAACATCCAAGATCAAATTATTATCGTGGGTTCCTTGTTGGTGCTTCGTGATAAGGAAAAACAGATCCAATGTGAGCTTGACAACATTCTAAAGAAGGGGGAGGCTTTTTGGGTGGAAAAAGATAACATGGAGTGGCATTCTCACGGTGATAAGAATACTTCCTATTTCCCTAGAATTGCAAAACTCAAAAAATCCAAAAATACAATCTCTTTACTCAAGGATGGAGATCTCACGGTCACAGACCAGGACAATATGGCTTCCATTATGGTTAATCATTTCACTAACCTTTTTTGTTTTGTAGTTTCTACTCAAGACCTCACTTTCATTGATGACTTTATCCCTTCGTTGGTTACCACTTCCATGAACAATATTTTGACCATCATCTCTTCTATAGAGGAAATCTACAGTGATGTTCAAAATCTCAGCAAGCATAGTGCCCCAGGTCCTGACGGTTTCAGTGGTATTTTCTACCACACTTATTGGAACATCATTAAAAAAGATGTTTGCGCGGCTGTTATTTAATTCTTCAAACATGATTAGATTCTCCCTAACTATAATGTTATCATTATTATCCTCATCCCCAAATCTCTGGGTGCTCAATCAATGGATAGTTTTAGGCCAATTGCACTATCCAATTTCAAATTTAAGATCATTACCAAGATTATTGTAGCTAGGTCGTCTGTTTTAATGTATTTTCTTGTATCTAAAGAGCAGCGAGGTTTAATTCACTGAAGGAATATTAGGGACTGCATTTGTCTTGCTTTGGAAGCCATCAATGTCTTGGATCAAAAAAGTAGGTTTGGGAACATTGCTTTGAAAGTAGGTATCTCGAAAGCCTTCAATACTATGAGTTGGGATTTCATTATGAAAGTCCTTAGTAGCTTTGGTTTTTGTCACACTTTTGTCTCCTAGATTCATGCCATTCTGTCCTCGGCTTTTCTCTCGATCAATTTTAACGGTAAACTTCATGGATACTTCAAGTGCGCTAGAGGTGTTCGTCAAGGGGGCCCTTTGTCTCCTCTCATTTTTTTCTTGGCAGATGACGTTCTGAGCAGGCTTATCAGCAAAGCGGTCCATGAGGGTGCTCTAACTCTTCTCAAGGCTTCTAGGAATAACATTGTCTCGTCCCATATTATGTATGCGGACGATATTCTGATTTTCTGCAAAGGGAAGATCTCAAACATTAAATCCCTGAAGAATATTTTCAAGGTTTACTCTAAAGCCTCTTCCAAGCTAATCAATCTTTCGAAATCTTTTGTCTACACTGGTTCATTGTCCTCCAGGAAAATAAATCGTATCATTGCGGCCACTAGTTTCCCAGCTGGGTCTCTCCATTTTAATTACATTGGTATCCCTCGGTTCAAGGGTCGAGTTAAGAAATGTCACATACACTTATTGCAGATAAAATCATGGCGAAGCTTTCCAGTTGGAAAGACTTCTGTCTCTCCATGGCAGGAAGGATCACTCTAGTTAAATCAGTCATTCTTAGCATGTCAATGTACTCCATCAACATTTATGATGGGTCACTTTCTTCTCTTAGAAGTATTGAAAAGCTTGCACAAATTTTATCTGGACCGGTAGCATTGTTAATTGTTAGTTATGTGTGGTGTCCTGGAAAAAAACCTCTCAACTATTTGCTAACAATGGGCTGAGGTTGCGTTCTCTTCTCTGTCTGAATGTGACTGCCAAATTGAAACTCACTTGGGATTTGATTAACAGTGATGGTGATTGGCCTGTGCTGCTAAAGAAGAGGGTCCTCAAGCCTTATGGTTTCATAAATTACTACATTTTCTCCATCATTTGAATGAGCATGAAAGCCAAAATTACTACCTTTTTTCATCATTCCCACTGGTGTCTTGGCTCGGGCTCCTCCATCAGGTTTTGGACTGATTCCTGGTATGGAGATCCCCCCATTAACAACACTGATATGCAGCAGCTGGCCTCTAAAGGAATTAATTGTAATATTATGATTGATGCCCTCTCTTTCTAAGGCAGCTGGACATTTCTGGTGGAGTGGTTCGATTGGTTCCCTTTTCTGTGTGCTAGAATAAAGAACATCATGCCTGCCTCTGTCCTTACTACTGATTATCTTTGCTGGAGAAATAACTCAACAAGTGTCTTGGAGCTTAAAAATGTTTACCTTTTTAAGTCAAATCCGCTTCTGAGAGTTCCTTGGTGCAATGTTGTTTGGCACAACAACATCCCTCCTAGTCGATCAATCCTGATCTGGAAAATAATCCATAAAAAAATTTCTATTGATGATTTCATAATGGAGATAGGTATTTCTATGGCCTCCGGGTGTTATCTCTATCGTCGTGAATCCGAAACCTACCATCACTTGCTTGTTTACTGCAATTTCTCTAAAGACCTTTGAAGGTGGCTCATGAACAAGTTCCAAATTTCCACTAACCCCAATTCTATCGAAAACTGGCTGGATATTAGTTACCGAAACAAATCCCCTAAGGCTGCATAGTTCTCTCGGTTGCTGTCATAAACACCATCTCCCAAATTTTACAAAATAGAAACAACTCCAAACATAATTTACACATGATCACTCCTGCTATGACTATTGAGAGAATTATGTTTCAGGTCCATATGTCCGAGAATTCGACTTTCAAATCTTCCCAAATTAATATGATGGATTTATATTTCATTAAGGCTTTCAGAGTTAGCATACAACCCCTTAAAGCCCCCATTATCAAAGAAGTCATTTGGATCCCTCCTAATCTAGGCTGACATAAATGTAACTGTGATGGAGCTTTCATCCATGGAAACTCAAATGCCAGGGGTGGTGGTATTTTTAGAAATCACCTGGGCGATTTCTTATTAGCTTTTGTGGAAAATTTGGTTTGTGTCTCCTTTATCCATGTAGAATTCGGAGCGGTGATCAGGGCTATGGAGATTAGTATAGATAATTGGTCTAAGCTTTGGGTGGAAATCGATTCCAGCTTAGTTGTCAAAGCTTTTTCCAACCACAAGTCAGTTCCTTTAATTTTTAGAAACATATGGCACTTTTGCCTTTCTCAGAATAGATTTTCTCACTTTGTCATCACTCATATTTATAGGGAAGATAATTTATGTGTTGATTTTTTGGCGAATTTCACACTCGACATTCGTTCTTCTTTTATATTTGATTTCATCCTCTTGACATTAAAAATGATTTTATAAAAAATATATTAGACATATTTTTCTTTAGGTTCTCGTAACTCTTAAGTCTAATTTGTTCCCTTTCTCTTTGTTCTCTTTTGCCTTTGAGATATATATATATATATATATATATATATATATATATATATATATATATATATATATATATATATATATATATATATATATATATATATATATATATATTTATTGGATCTTATTAAAAAATATATAAAAAATTTAAAATAAAAATATTATTGATAGCTTATATGTATGTTATTTTAATAGATAAATAGTTGAAGTAATTTTTATAAAGAAGTGAAAGATTATGAGATACTAAAATAAGTTTAGGCATGATCCCACAAAGAGTGTGGCTTTACCTATGCAATATTTTTCTTATCCTTTTCATTTCAAAAAAATGTACACCGTTAATATTAATTCTTAATATATGCAACCTTTTTATATAATTACATACAAATAGAAAAAATTACAAAAAAATATATATGTGTATAGGAGAAAAACTTGTCTAAAAACGAACCTAAATTTTTATTTTTAAAAACAATCAATAAAATAAAATTTTTAAAATTTAAATTTTTAAAATTAAAATTATAAAATAGTTGTGATAACAAAGAAGAGAAAATATTTTATTTTTATTTTTTAAATAATAAAAAAATTGTAATTGATTGTTTATAAAACTAAATATTATATTTGTGTTTATCTATATATTTTCCTGTTTATAATTATCAACGGGTGTAAAAGGAAAAATCTTTAAATCAATGTCAGAAAAACAAATACTAAAATATTGAATTAAAAGAAAATGTTTATCTCTGTTGATGGAAGATGGAGGATGTAGTTGGTTAAAATCTCCACATCAATGGAATGGTTTAGTAACTAAAATTAAGTTAATTTAATTAACAGGCTGCCACACAAACGTGCCCTTTACGTTCATTCGTCACATTCTAGATGCTTGCAATCATGTCCAATTTTTCCCCATAACAAATCAACTTTTATTTTGCTAATGAAAATTAGATTCAACAGGTGTAGAAAGAGTTTGGTTGTAATAGACGAGTCAAAGTCCATGTCTAGAATTCTATTTTGAATTGGAGCTAGTAATATGCTTTCATTAATACATCGTGAAGAAACTTCTTGGCAATACTTCAACTCAAACATTCTAGTACATAAGAACTTTGGGAGGTTTTATTTTTTATTTTAAAGCAATGATATATTAAAAAAAAAATTAAGGGTTCTCTAACCTATTATATAAATCTTGGAAAATCTGATAAAAAAAAAAAGAGATTACACACCAAATCGACTTACGATAAAAATAACAACAGATCTTTGTTAAATTCATAGAGACTATAATTGAGATGAGTAATATCTTTCATTAAAGACCACATTCAAGCCAAAATCTTTATACTCCAAACCGTATTATTTACATTATACTTGTCATTGGGAAATAAATCTCATTTTTTAATAACCATAAAGTCCACAAAGTTACAAGCCAAATAACTCCTAATTTTCCTTATTTAACTTTCTTATTCTTACCGAAAGCATACCAATCCAAAAAACTAGATAAGCACTCCTCCTTCGAACCAATCGTTTTAGCGATTCAAATTGCAATTTCCTTCCAAATAATCTTCACCACATAGCACTTGAAAAAAATATGGTCTATATTTTCCTTTTTTATATCACATAAAACACACTTTTGAAAATCAACCGGAAAACAACGCCTCTAAACATCAAAAAGTTCTTTGTTGGAAGTCTATTCACAAAAAATCTCCAACCAAAGACCTTTATCTTAAAAGGGGCGTCCCCTTTTCACACCATGCCCAAAACACCACCACATCTATTCGGAGGACCATATGAAATTCTAAAACTTTCAAAAAAATTGTAACAAGAAGAAACAGAAAAAAAATCTCATTCGACTCCTTGCTCCAAACCACTTTATCAACTTTTTTCGAGGCTACTTCATAACCAACCAACCTAGTTTGGAGGGAAGCTAAAACAGAACCCATAATCAGACACGCCAACACCCCCCCCCCCCCCCAATCCCAAATCCCCCCAACTTTATACCCTCTCCTTCCAACCCCACATACCCGCCACCAATACCTTTCTCAAGTGAGAAGCATCATACAAAATCGGAAATTCCTCCGCTAAACTCCTTCCCTCCACCCATCTAGCTTCCCAAAAGGGAGTAGAAAAACCTTTGCCAATACTAAAGCGACAAAAAGACTCTATTAGATAGCTACCATTCGCACTTCCAATTTTAATTACGTCCTTCCACCAATAAGAATAAGACAAAGAAGCTTTGCTGCTAACACCACCGTAAAACACCTTCAAAGAAATATCTTTATATCTAGCCTTCAACAAATTAAACAAAAGTGAGTCTTGAGCTTGAAGAATTATTCCTCTCCACTTGTTAAGGAGAGCTAAATTGAAGTCCATAATATTTTTAATTATGAGCCCACCCTTTTCCATAGGAAGACACAAATTCTTCCAACAAACCCCATGAATCTTCCTCTTATCCTCTGAACCCCCCCATAAAAAGTTGCTTTGAATTTTCGTAAATTCTTTAGCAACCTTACCCAACATCTTATAAAAGAACATTGTGAAAATAGATAAAGAGCAAAGAACTGACTTCAAAAGAGTAATCCTACCACCAAGATTAAGAAATTGGTTTTTCCAACCCGACAAACGTTTATTCATCTTGTGTAAAAGTGTGTCCAAGTCGATGAAATTCTCGGATTGGAACCATCAGGATACCAAGAAAAATGAAGTTACTTACATCCACCTTACAAGATAGCACAAAAGACGTCGCCTCCAAAAAATTACAATTAGCATTAATCCCAATCAATTTAATTTTATGGTAATTAATGCCCAAACCCAAAACAAGTTCAAAAGCCCTCAAAACCGACTTAATCGCCCAAACATGCTTCCATGACCCTTCGCCTACTAATAACATGTCATCTGCAAATTGAAGAATATCAACCCTACAATTCCCATTAATCGCAAAACCAAAAAATTCACCATTTTAATATATTTTCTCACTAACCTCGTTGTTGTACCCCAATTTTTGCCCTTAAGATTCCTCTATCATCTCATACCATCACAATACCACAAGATCACACATTAGGGTTTTGGGTACTTCTCCTACTTCATCCTATCTTTAGGTTTGTTCATGAGGGATCACCAAGCACCTTGAATTGTGCATCTTGTACATATATCCTTTTGACTAACATCAAAATATGTATATATGTCTCTTTGGATATCATCTTGTAGGTAATGGCACAATTGCATGTATCTTACCACCTCCTAGCACAGAGGATCAAAACTAGGGCTTGTAATTTAATAAAGAAATCTCTGACTTTTTGGGCAATACTTGATTCCATGTTTCTCTACATGTTCATGAGCATCTATGATTGTAAATTTGATCATCAATTTTGGTTTGGAAAGGCTCAATTGACAAAAAGAGGTAAATTGGTCATTTTGTCAGAAGTCAACCAAAGTCAACTGTTGGCCAAGGAGACTTTTGGTCAACTATAAATTCAATGTCCCTATTTTCAGATTTCATAGTCAATGGTGGCATAAAATCAAGATGAAATTTTAATTGGAGATAACTTGTCAAGGAAGTTATTTAAAATTTTGGATATTTTCTAAGTGTTCATAGTGTTGAACTTTGATTGGTCATAACTTTCTCAATTTTTATTGAAAATGTACAAACTTTACATGCCTGGAAGGAGGATACAAAATTATTCAACTTTGTATTAGAGGCCTCAAGTCCAAAAAGGGAAAGGAGAAAAAGTTATGGAGCTTGGAAGTTTTTGGACACAGTGAAATTTCCCAAATATGCACAAAAATCTGATTTCTTCATGGTTAATTTTGAATGTTCATTTGGGCTCAAATCAAAAAGTTTGCAACATCAAAATTAGAATTTGAAGTGTGCTCTTCATTTTTGGTTTAAGAATAATCTCAAATAGTCAAGTGTAGAGAGAGATATGATGTTTAGGATTTGGAGTCTGGAGATGGCATTTCGCCCAGCCACGCGCGCGCCAAGCCAAGCATTCCATTAAACAGTTCATGAGCATATCTTTACCACCATTTTTCTCCTTGAAATTTTAATTATTTTGAAAAATGTCCAACATCAAAGATTAAGGTCTATGTGTTATGAACAACTTTACTTCAGGAACTTTCTCAAAATATTTCCTACATTTCAAAATATAATCATGAGAAGTAGATGACATGTAAGCTGAATTTTCCCCAGCAACAAGGCATGTCACGCGCGTGCGAAGCCAATCGTTCCAGCAAACACATGATGTGCATACATTTATGGCTACTTATCTCATTGATTCAAGCTTTGTTTTAAAAAATTTTGAACATGAAAGTAAGAGTATGTAATGCCCTCTCCAATTTTGACTCAAATTTTATTTCATTCCATGCACTGTGGAAAGAGATACGATGAGATGAAGAAGAGGTCATGGAAATGGAAAGCCTGCATGAAAATGCATGAGATTTGTATGATGCTTGCTTCAGATAACATCAAGTTTCCAGCTCAGCATGCCTGCTTATTTCACTCAATTATACTCTCTTTTCTCACTCAAAAACGACAACATAAGTGCATAAGCCAAGCCTTAAAACGCAAGACACATCACACAGCCTACTTTCTTGATATTTCATATTCTTTTTCCATTTCTACCCCAAAGGCAACTTTCTCAACACTCTTCCCACTCCATATAAACCAAGGAGAGTAGAAGAGCATAAGCAAGTTATCCTCTACACCTCCCTCTCACACAAAGTTCCCTCTTCCTCCAAATCAGATTTGGCATCTTCCAACTTCTTTGAATTTCCGTGCAAACTCCAATATCTGCTCAATTCCATTGTGTTGAAGATTGAAAGTGAAGGATCATTGGGTTTCTTACTGAATTCAGAGGCACTTTATGGATTTATTTTTCAAAAAATGAGGTGAGCATCTTTGAACTCCAGCTCACAATTTAGCTTTCATACTTGTTTAAGATTATGTGTATCATGTTTTAGTTGGCCAGATCTTAGATCTGAAGTATGATCCCATGCAGCATGTTGCTTAATTTTCTGTTTAAAAAGCTATTTGAAACTCTGTTTGCACCAGTGCCTTAATGCTCAATTTTCATTCTAATCTGGCATCATTTAAAATAATCATAAGTATCATTGTGTTCTTTGACATTTTGTGATGAATTTTGATGTTTGGATCATTTGATTTGGTTGAGAATCGAATGAGAAATTTGAATTTGAAAACTGTTTGTTGAATAGCTTAACTCAAAATCATGTTCATACAGAAATATTTGCGTGGCATTTTCTCTATGATCCTTGCATCTTTTGATAAATTTTTTGATTCTATCGTGTTCTACTCATTTCCATCTTGAAGTTTGATGTTTACATCTTGGGTTTTCATGGAGAAACGCGTGAGTTATTATGATCTGAAAATTATGTTTTAAAACTGCAAAACGATAAGGGATTGGTATTTTGGTAGGGATGACTACATGTCATTTTTTATTGAACATGTTCTTAAAACCTTCCACAACGCTTTTTGTTAAAAGCAGGTGTAATACACCTTAATTATATTTTAATTTTCTTTCTTTCTCTAATTTTGTTTAATTACTTTTCTTAATTCAAAAATTACCACAAAAATATTTTAAACTCTATTTTCAATATATTTTCATTTTATGATTTTTATTTCTTAGTTTTTATCATTTTTCATGTTTAAATAAATTTAAGTAGTTTAATTAGAGTTTTAATCACTCTATTTGTTTTAGAATTTTATTTTCCTATTTATACTAAACAAATAAAATCCTAAAAAATGTTTTTAAAGTATTATTCTGAGTCTCCTTATTGAAAGTAATTTTTGTTCAATTTTATAAAATTTGTGGGACTTCATTTAAATCTTTTGTTTGGTTTTGTTACTTTTCTTTGTTTCTTTTTGATATTTTGTGTAAATAATTTTTATTTAATTATTTCTTTTGAAATAAAATTCAAGAAAAATATACTTACTGATCCTTAGAATTTTATTAAAATTTAGAGAGCCTTATACCAAACTTATTTGAATTTTAGATTAATTTGATTAATTTTGAACTTAATTTCCTTTTTAAGGGTTTTGTTTGATCATTCACATTGATTGCTTGAAATTTCTAACTTCCCATGCCTATAAAATCATAAATGAATTTGTTTAGAGTACTTGTACAAGTTGAGGTAATAAAGATCATTTTTATTGAATTTTAAAATGTGATTCATAATTTTTACAAATTGTTTTCCAAAACACCTCTAGTTTAAGCATTTTGCTAGCTAGTTTCAAAGTTTGCATTTATAAATCAAGTTTCCACCTCAAGACAAGAAATCTAAATTCCATTTCTGACTTTTATATATCTTTAGGAAGTTAGGGTTTAATTTTCATAATTTTACAAGTTATTTTCCTATTTTAAATCTAATTTTTGACTTAGGATTGTATTTAGGGTTTTACTTTTGATCAATGTTTGTAATTGAGAACTTTTGTACATAATTCTTGTTTAATTCTTAGAATAGCATGTGATACTGACTTGAGGTTTATTTTGGGACAAATACTTCAACATCATTGGATCTTGGGTGTTGATAGGTTGAAAAACCAAATCCACCGAGATGGATGAATGGTGTTGACGATATTTGAAACTAAATTTCATCTAACACATCCCCTCCCCTTTCACCTTATTCATTTCTCACTTGTACTATATGTTGAAGGAGAATTATCTATATATCATTTCTATAAACATGTGGTACATATATTTCTATTGACCGACCTCAAAATAGGTGCGACTTCTATATAAGTCCACTTACAATTGCTTAACATAACGCTAAATTTTGTCCCAATTCGAGAAAAGATCAATCGTGGCCTAAAGTCATGTTTGTAAGCCCAAGTATGTTAATTTTAAACCTTTGATTCAATAACCTTGATATTCATTGTTAGGAGGCTTTGGTCTTATCAATCCTCTAACGAATCTTCATAAGCTTTAGTCAAAGTGAATCACTTAAACATCGTTGATAATTTATTATTGCCTTGAGATTTTGAAATGAATGATATACTTGACAAAAAAGCAAATGAAACTTGTTATTGAGAGGCTTTGATTTTATCAATCTTTTAATGAGTTTCAAATGCAAGTTTCAAGATGGTCATTCAACTAACTCCTAATTTCTAACAATTGACTTATGCTCTTACCTTATGCTTAAGCACCATTTATTTTAGCATTTTATCTTTGCTCACTTGAGATTTTCATTTTTTTAAGATACCTAATAACCAACTTGAACAATAAAAGCTTTAAGGTTACTCAAACTATTTGATTACTATCCTTGGCATTTTGGAGTTATGGACTTCTTAGACTTAGGATTAGAAGTTGTGGCCTGCCTTAAGACCTTGTGACCTTAAATGTAATCTTGTCTGGTGTTATTGGGGTTTACCCCAAGACATTGGGTTATTTTTTTGCTTTATGTGCAGGTTACTTTGATTACATGCTTTGTATGTGATTGGAAATTCATCTGTATATAGCTGTTACTCTGTCCAATTTTTGTGAAGACTTATTACCTTTGAAGCTTGGTTTTCTTAAGAGATTTAGTATCTTTGCTTTCTTGGTTTCAATCTAAAGGATGCGAATTCTATCTTGACTCATTATGTCAAATGTTGGCTTCTTGTTGGTTAGACGTTTCTTTTCCCTAGATTTTACCTTTTTGTTTTAGGGTAGCCTCTTCATCTGCTCTTACCTTCTTTAATTTCAAAAAACCTCCTCCCTCCTTTTTAAAACTCTTCTTGCTTTTAATCTTGAATCGATTTCACAATAAACTTGGACTTAGGTCCATACATTTTCAAAATATTTTCTTAATCAAACTTTAATCAACTTAATAATACCTTGAAATTTTTGTGAGAAGATTAAAATTCAATCAATCTCATTCAAACTATTTTACCACTTTGGCCTTTTACTTTAAAATTTTCTCAAAATATTAGACTCTTGTCAATCCTTGTAGTGATACAAACTACTATAATTCTATGATATATAGTGAAGCGAGATATTTTCCACTTGGGTGTTGAGCGAGTTTTATTGATTTTAAAATCCAAGCCATATCCTCCAATTTGAGATGACGCAAATTCTCCTTTCTCATAATTGTGGATAGTAAGTATGTTCTTCCACTCGGATACGACGGCGACGTCTCGTCTCTTAAAATTAACTAACACACTTGTGTTTTAAAATTTTTAGAGGTGAACTACGAGTACCCTGATACCCTATTGCACGGAAGATGGTACGTTGGCACTGAAGGTTCGTGACCGCGGAGGGTGAAAAAATTGTAAAAAAATACTTCTTTTCTCATCCCCACAATCTATTTTTGTATACAACATTTATAGCCAAAATACACAAATTTTCAAAGAGGTTCCTGCAGAGTACTGTAGATGTTTAGGGTGCTAATACCTTCCCTTTGCATAACCAACCCCCAAACTTAGATTCTCTCCCCCTATTTTTGGGTTATTCGCTCTTTTCCCATTCCTGTGGAAACAATAAAGCACGGTGGCAATTTTTATTTGATTTGTGCGAGTTAAGTAAATCCAATGGCTTAATCTCAACATTTCTACCGCTAAAGAAAAAATGACGACTTCACTGGGGAAAGATCGACTAAATGTTGGTCCATCTCTAAGTGGATTGAGCCTATCTTTGTTTATCTGTGTATGTGCTATTATTTGTTGTATATTATATGTTGTTGTTGTACTCCAAAATTTCCCCTCTCATGTTTTCCAAGATCATCTCTCATGTTCCAAAACTTTTAAAGATAATCAAGTACCTTTAGATTGGCATCTAAACAAGGTATTTTGATTGGCATATGAACAAGCTTCGATTGGGCACTGGACCTCCTTCGATGCAAGCCTGATTCACAAGCTTCGATTGGGTGTTGGGCCTCCTTTGATCAAGTTCAATTCACAAAGCTTTGACTGAGCATTGGTTGCTTCAGACTTTCCTTTGATTCACAAGGCAAGAACTTGCTACATGCCTGCTTCGATTCATAAAGTAGTAGTCCCCTGCAAGCAAGCTTCGATTGGACATCTAAAGATCCTTCGAGCAAACTTTGGTCCACAAGCTTCATTCCAGATGCGATATGGTGGCAGAACCGATTGTTATACTAGTTTTATGTTTATGTTTGCAAATGTTGCGATAAGCAAGAGTTTCCACCGACTTTTCTTTTATCCAACTAAGGAAAGGGTGAAAATAACAGAAAAAGTCCTTTCGAGATTATTTCTGAGTAAGGGGGTAGATTATGGAAAGGGAAGGTGTTAGCACCCTTTCCATCCGTAGTTTTCTACGGGCTCTTGGATGCTTAGCTCATTTTGAAAATACCTTGTGCTTTGTGTGTTTTGAAAAGTATTTTGAAATTGCCTTAGTGCGGCGATTCGCTTTATGATAACTCTTGTATCAGTCTTCAAGAGCGTTGATAAAGCGTTTTTTGAAAGTGTTTTGAAATGTTTTTGTGTAAGTGTGAAAATCTGTTTTTTGAGCAAGCATCTAACAACTATCTACTTTTACTCGAAAGGTTTGTTCTTTTTCCTCCTTTCCTTTAGACAAGACTAGCCTACTATTAGTGAGTAGGTAGCCATAGTCGTTTGGATGTATGAGGGATGTTTGTGGGTCATCGTGCATTCATAAAGGCAACATGTAGAGACGCTTTAGCAATTTTGTTTGAGGGGCTAGATCATTTACCGAAAGGCAACACTGTAGGGTCATCGAGGGACTATGATCTTTTTGATTTAAGGGTCTTTACTAAAGCGTCCCTACTTTCGAGGGACATGACTATTTTATTTCCGAAGGCAACCAAAGTGGGAATACCCTAGAGGTGTATATATGAGAATGTGTTGTATTCAGTTATTTTTGTCTTTTGTGTCAAGTTTGCTAACGTTTGATTTTAATCTTTTTCATACAATCCCATTAGTCATACATCTAGCAGTTAATATGTACAGGAAATAAAATGCGGGAATTGTAAATCCTATGCTATTACAAATCTTCGGGGAGGGGGATTATTACATGTCCAAACTTTGGGGGAAAATAAAGAAAGCAGTAAAAAATAAAGGAGTCCTAATTACAGTCTATTACAACCAAGAAGCATATATATTAATATGATAATGCTAGAATAAAATTGTGCGTGAATTGGAAAAGACGTCTAAACCCTATGGAATAAAAATCTTTTGTTTTGTTTTTGGTTCTTATAAAAAGAAAATAAACTGAGAAGACATAAAATTAAACCTAAATTCTAATTTATTTTAATTTTTTTTGAGAAAAAGATGTTAAAATTAGTTAATCAATTAATTCATAAATTAACTTAATTAATAAAATCTAATCCTAATTTTTATGATGATTTTTATTTTATGTTAATTTAAAAAAAGGGAAACTAAATAAAACAATGACCAACAAAGATAAATATAAGAAGCAACAGCCTTTTGATCTAAAGAAGAAAAAGGCCTTTGATCCAAATGAAGGGCGGCCTTTGATCTAATGAAGGGTATCCTTCTATCAAATGAAGAATGGTTGTTTTTCGATCCAGAGGGAAAGCTGCTTTTCAATCCGTATCTGCAAGACAAGCATTAGAAAGAATAAAGACGCAGGACCTGGGTGTCAAACCCAGGTCCTTCGATCCTGTGCATGTTGGTCTGTTCAGGCTTGATCTGCAGTATAAGCGTTAGGAAAAAAACAAATACAGACCTGGGTGTCGAACCCAGGTCCTTAGTCCAAAATACAAATCGAACTGTAATTGTTAATATGTAATACAATAATCAAAATTAACTTAAAATCGAAGGTTTATTACCAATGAGATGCTTTGTTTTGGATGGAGATGGCTTGCAAAGTGCTTGGGAACGCCTCCTACAAACTTCAAGGAGTGAGTGGAGCGTTTTTGAAGATTCCTTCAATTTGGATCACTTATGAGAATTTTGATAACTTTGGTGTGGCTTATGAGGCAGCGTGTCTATGTAAGGTAATATATGTGTGTAGTTCTTGGGCATATGTATCTAGTGTGTAATTTGGCTTGTAGAAACATTATGTATTTATAGGAGATGAGGAGAGGGTCATAGCATTGAAATGGCAAGGGACATCCATTAACTAGGCTTTGAAGGCCAAATCATACACATTAAGGGATTGCCTTTTTAGGTGAGTTCCTACCCCTTTGGGCTTTGGGGTTAACCTGGACACATTTGACTCCTTCAAATGCCCTCAAGCTTTGCTCTTCGATTGGCCCAGGGTTACCTCCTTCAAATGGCTCCAATTCTCATCATTGGGGCCTCTTCGATTGAGCCCCTACTCAGCTAGCCCAAACGAAAGCTCTTTTCTGGCTAGTCGAAGCTTCCTTTGGCATGAATGTGATTTTGCAGGAGGCTTGAGCATGGCAGTATGTGGGATTTTGGGCCAGCAAGCATATTTGCATATTTCTCTTTTGCTTTGACCAACTAGATCCATCCTTCGACCAGACCCCTCTTCAGACAATAATATGTGTCCTTCGAATGGGCCCTTTGTGCATCCTTCAAAGGGGCCAAATGTGTATCATTTGATTGGACTATGTGTGTCCTTCGAAGGGATCACATGAAGTTATTTGAATGGGCTAGTAAGGCATATCCTTCGAATGGGACACCTGTGTGTGCTCTTCAAGTCCCAATACATGTCCTTCGAAGGGGCCACCAACTATGTGTGTTAGAGGTTTTCAAGGGTGGAATCGAAGCAATCATGAAGGGAGTTCATGTCTTGTGAATTTAAAAGTAAATCAAGCAGGAGGCCAATGCCTTTTGAATCAAAGGAAAAATGCAGGGGCTATCGCCTTGTTCCTGCTGGCATGAAGCATCCAACATTCAGTCGAAGCTTGCGTGCAGAGGGGCCACTACTTAGTGAATCAAGGTAAACCAGCAGGAGGCCATTAGCTTCTGAATCGAAGGAGAGCTGCACGAGGCCATTTCCTTGTGCCTGCTGGTCATGAAGGAAGTCTTGGTTTTATGAATCAAAAGCAAACATGTAAATGGTGCAATCGAAGCTTTGTGAGAAGGTAATCCTTGTCCAATCGAAACTTGCCTGCAGGAGGTCACTGTTTTGTGACTCCAAGCAAGCATACAAGAGTCCATTGCCCAAACAAAGGTTTACATGAAAAGCCAATGTCCAATCTAAACTTTCCTACACGAGGTTACATGGCCAAATGAAGGATGTAAACCCAAAGCTTGCATAAAAGGGGGCCACATGCCCAAATGAAGGATGTAAACCAAACTTGCATTTGAAGAAAGCCACATGCCCAAACAAAAGATGCATGCAGGAGGTCCCTGCTTTGTGAATCAAAATAAATATTTTAGAAGGTCATTGCCTTCTGAATCGAAGGACGCTTTCAGAAGGTCATTGTCTTTTGAATCGAAAGAAGCCAGCATGAAGCCACTACCTTCTAAATTGAAGGAAACCAAAAGGAGCTCCCTGCCTTCTGAATCGAAGGAAGTTGTTTCAAAGGGAAACAAAGCTCAGTCGAAGCTGGCATGTAGGAGAGAGTTCAATCAAAGCTAAGCATGAATAGAAATAAGCTTGTTTTTCTTCAATTTTGTCAAAAAATCAAATTTATCTATTTTTCTCCTTCAGTACTTTCCTCTTTGACTTGGTGCTTGAAAAATACAATATGATCCAATTGTACTTGTGCAGTCTTGACCCAATAGGAATTTTGTGAGAAAAATCTTGAGAAATGTGAGGGCAAATTTTGGGGTACAACACCAGCAGTAACCCCTACGCACTTGCCTTTGATCCATAAGGCAAATTCCTCTGCATACTTACCTTTGATCCACAAGGCAAAGGCCTCTTCGTGCTTGTCTTTGACTCACTAGGCAAAATGCCTCTTTATGCTTGCCTTCGATTCATAAGGCAAGAGCTTCTTTCATGTGTGCTTCGACCCACACAGAAATGGCTTTCTTTGTGCGTGCCTTCAGTGCACAAGGCAAATACATCCTTCGTGCCTGATTCGATTCACTAGGCCATGGCCTCTTTTGTGCTTGCTTTGATCCACAGAGCAATAGCCTCCCTCATGCTAGCATCCACAAAGCATTGAATACCTTTGTGCTAGCTTTGACTGGGCACTGGCTCCCTTTAAAACAACTTGCTTCGATTCCACTTCTAAAATATTTAACACATAGTTTTCCATATTTTGACACCTAGTAAGGTCCATTTGAAGGACACACAAATGGTGCCTTCGAAGGACATACATGTGGTCCATTCGAAGGATACATAATTGTGGGAAACAAGCTTGTTTTTCCTGTTGATGAGTTTGGTTCAAGATGCTTGCTAGCCAAGGTCCTACATGCTGCCAAGCCCAAGCCTCCTGCACAATCACATTCATGACAAAAGAAGCTTCGACTGGCTAGAAAAGAGTTTGCGATTGGGTTAGTTAAAAAGTTTCAGATCAAGCTACCAAGGCAAATATGGGCTAAATCGAAGAAGCCCAAATGATGAGGATTGGAGACATTCGAAGGAGGAAACTCTGGGCCAATCGAAGAGCAAGGACTAAGGGTATTCGAAGGAGTCAAACATGTCCAGGTTCATCCTAAAGCTCAAAGGGGCGGGAATTCATTAAAAAAGGCAATCCTTTAATGTGTCTGATTTTACCTTCAAAGCCTAGTTAATGGCTGTCCCTTGCCATTTCCATGCTATGACCCTCTCTCCATCTCCTATAAAAACACAACACTTCTATAAGCCAAAGGGACACACTACACACACACGCACACACTGACACTACCTGAAGAAACCCTCTCAAAATCATAAATTTTTTCAAAGAATTGCAAAAGTTAGAAACTCTTGTCCCAGTCCATATTCATCAAGTATAAGCCTTGTGTTGTGCTCCTAAGACCCCCGAGAGTATACTACAAGTAAATCCACACCCATAAGTGCCAAATCAAAGCATCTCATCTTTGGTAAATTTTCAAATTCATATATATGATTTCATGATGTATTAATGTTTTCCAGTGTTTGATTCATGCTCAGGGTATCATATACCACAACTTTCACATGAAACATGCAAGGATAGAGTCCAGAACAAGATCGTGCCATTTCTAGGGCACGATCTGTGTTCTTTATCGAATCTTAAAAACCATGGGTTCTTAGGGCAAACAAACCCAGATTCGAACACAAGGGGGTCGAATTAAGGAAAAGGACCTGGGTTCGACACCCAGGTCATGCTTTTGTTTTTGTTAACATTTTTCTTGCAGATTCAGTGCCCTCCACAGGCAATCCATCAGACACCTCCAACAATATCCTCTGTTGGATCGAAGGCCACATCCTTCCTTGGATCGAAGGAAGTCATCCTTCATTAGATCGAAAGCCCTCTTTTTCTCTGGATCGAAAGAATTTTCTTTTTGTATTTTTATTTTTGTGTTACTCATTTATTTTAATAGTTTCCCTCTTTAAATCAACAATCAAATAAAAAAATCATCATAAAAATTAGGATTAGATTTTATTAATTAAATTAATTTCTGAATTTCTGAATTAATTAATTTTAACATCTTCTTTTCAAAAAATTAAATAAATTAGAATTTAGGTTTAAATTTATTTTTTAATTTATTTTCTTGTCATAAAAATCAAAAACAACAAAAAGATTTTTTATATCTTAGGATTTTTAGACGTCTTTTCAAATTTGCGCGTTATTATTCTTTCGCACCTCCTTTTATTATTGTAACTGCATATTGGGATGTAATAGATGATTAGTAGGACCTTTACTGCTTTTATTTATTTTCCCCCAGTTTTGGATATGTACATAACCCCCTCCCTGAAGCCTTGTAATAGCTAGGTTTTATATTTCTGCACTTTTAATTACTGCAATTATTAACTGCTAGATGTATGACTAATATGATTGTATGGCAAGAATAAAACAAAACGTTAGCAAACATAACATCAAGATAAAATAACTGAATACAACACACTTTCACATATACACCTCTAGGGTACTCTAACTTTGGTTGCCTTCGGAAAATAAAATAGTCATGTCCCTCGAAAGTGGAGACGCTTTAGCAAAGACCCTCGAATCAAAATATCATAGTCCCTCGATGACTCTTCGGTGTCTCCTTTCGGTAAATGATGTAGTCCCTTAAACAAAATTGCTAAAGCATCTCTATATGTTGCCTTTATGACTTTACGATGACCCACGAATGTCCCTCATACATCCAAGCGACTATGGCTACCTACTCACTAATAGTAGGATAACACTGTGTGATATGATGGCATAACCGACTGTTATATAATGTTTTTGCATTTGTGTTTGCAAATGTCGCAGTAAGCAAGAGTCGCCACCGACTTTTCTTTTATCCAAATTAAGGAAAGGGTGAAAAGAACAGAAAAATACCTTTTCAAGAGTTTTCTGAGTATGAGGGGTAGATTATGGAAAGGGAAGGTGTTAGCATCCTTTCCATCCGTAGTTTTTCTACGGGCTCTTAGAGGTTTTCTCATTTTGAAATACCTTTGTGCTTTGTGTGTTTAAAAATGTTTTGAGAATGCCTTAGTACGATGAACTTTGTAATGTTTCTCGGGATAGTGGAGAAAGTATATAAAACATTTTGAAAAATGTTTTTTTTTGAAAAGTAGTATTTGTGTAAGTGCAAAATGTTTTGAGCAAACTTCTAACAGCTATATACTTTATACTCAAAAAAGAGTTATTCTTTTCCTCCTTTCCTTTAGACAATACTATCCTACTATTAATGAGTAGGTAGCCTTGTAGTTGGATGTATAAGGGACATTCGAAGGGACGTTACAGTCACGAAGGCAACTTGGCAAGAATTTTTAGTAACTGTCCTAAAGTTTTAAGATCACTTTTAACCGAGGCAACATCGAGGGACTTGTGATCTTTCAAACTAGAGGACAGCCACTAAAACTTCTCACGTTTCGAGAATTGTGACTGTTTTTCAAAGGAAACCGAAGTGGGATACCCTAGAGGTGCATATGTGTAATTGTGTTTAGTTCAATTATTTATCTTGTGCATTTAGGTTTGCTAGCATTTTAATTTCAGTCTTGTTATACATGCCTAGTTACTAGCAGTAAATATGTACATAATATAAAGTGCAGAAGTATAAACCTACACTATTACATGGCTTCGGGGAGGGGATTTACAATGTACAAAAATTGGGGGAAGAAAAATAAAGGAAGCGGATAAAATCCTATTAACTATTACATCCAGTGTACACGTACAATAATAAAAAATACGAAAGAAAATAAATAACGCGCGAAAGTTAAAAGTACGTCTAAAAAACCTAGTAAGTAAAAATGAAATAAGAAAAATTTTTATTGTTCTTTTTTTTATTTAAGAAAATAATTAAAATTAAATTAAATCCTAAATTCTAATTCATTTTAAATTAAGAAAATAGTTAAAATTTAATTAATTTACTTACAAAATTAGTTTAATAATAAAAAAAAAACCTAAAACTAATATTTTTGTGATTTCGATTACTTGCATAATTAAATAAATAAAGAAAAACAAAATAATAAAAAAGAGAAATTAGAACAATACAAAAAAATGATAAATGGGCCTAAGTATGTAAAAGAGACAAGGGGGTGCTGATTTGAATTTGCACTAGGCCCAGATTGTGAAGCCCATGTTGCTTTATGATCTGATGAGATGAGGCCTTGAGGGTGCATGGTGAGCTTCCATACTAGATGCGTCCATCTTGATCAGATCTATATCTGATGGCAAGGGTTTGATGGAGTATGGTGGACAAATGGCCTTGAGGAGCACTGGATCTGCATGAAATATGTTAGAAAAAGTAAAATGCTGGACCTGGGATTCGAACCTAGGTCATTTCCCTTCTACACGCGTGCCTTTACCAACTGAGTTGCTGAATCATTCGGACTAAGTGAAACTACCACTGGATCCTGCAAAATTTATTAGTTCCAACATATAACGAACCTATCCCCATCGAACTCGCCCCCTGAGCTCAAATATGGGGTTGCTTCAATTTGTGATGGATTACACCCTGAGTTTCCAAAGCAGTCTATATCGAAGACCCCTAACATTTGGACGTTGCAACTTACGTATCTCATGTTAAATCAATCACACACAAACAAAGATAACCTGAATATGAAATCCAACGAGTTTACATCATTGAATGATAAGAAGAAAATTTTACCGACTAAGGTATTTCGATCTGAGCTTGGGATGACTTGGATTTTGGACTGGAATTTGTCTTTCGAGTATTATAACTTTGGATCTTTTCTGCAAATTTTTCTGTAGAGTTCCTCTAGGCTCTCTTCCCCTTGCTAATGCTTTCTAATGTGTTCTATATATAGAGAGGAGGGAGGGGACAAGAAGGCAATGGTTTAAACAACCTTGATCATATTCTTTAAGAGCCATAAACAAAATATTGTAACTTTTCCAAAGACGTGGAATCTTGTCTTTTTTTTAAATTTTGAATGAATGTGGACATTAATGGCTTTCGAATGCCTTCAGTCCCTGCCATTCGATTGGACCTCTTGTACATCCTTCGGATGGGTCTTTAGATGAACCTTTTGTGTACCCTTTGAATGGGCCTTTGGTTTCCTCCTTCGAATGGACTTTTTGAGTGTCTTTCATATGTATGCTTTATGCTCTCTTTGAATGGGCCACTAAGGTTTGTCCTTCGAATGGGATATCATGCGTATTGAAGTGTGTACAACTGTTTCAAAGGGGGAATTGCCCAGTCAAAGATGGCATAAAGGCAGCCTATGCCTTGTGGATGCTAGCATGAGGCAGGTCAAAGCAAGCGTAAAAGAGGCCATTTCCTAGGAGAAGCTGGCACAAAGGTAGCCAATGCCTTGTGGGTTGAAGGAATTTTTTTTGACTGGTGGATCAAAAGAAGCTTTTTGCCTGGTGGATCGAAGGCAAATCTGAAGGAGTCTTGGCCTTGTGTGATGAAGGAAAGCTGAATAGGGGCCTTTGCTTTGTGAATCAAAGACCAGTGAGAGGGGCCTTTTGCCTTGTGAATTAAAGGCATGCTGATGGGTCTTTTCCTTGTGAAACCAAGGTAAGCATGAAGAGGCATACGTGCGCTGGTGACAAGCTGAGGGGACTTTTTCAAAGTGGGAGCTTTGTGAACTGGGATTTATTGAAGGATACTCAACGCCTAATCGAAGCTAGTATGCAGGAGTTCATTGCTGGTGAATCGAAACAAACTTGTAGGGGATTCTTGCTTTGTGTGCTGAAGGCACGCACAAAGAGAGTATTTGCCTAGTCGAAGCAGGAATCAAGCTTACTCCAAATAAATCAAATGCCCAAATGAAGCAGGAATCAAGCTTTCTCCAAAGAAACCAAATTCCCAATCGAAGCAAGAATTAAGCTTGCATGCAGATAGCCATTGCATTGTGAATCAAGCCAGCATGCAAAGCCAATGGTGCAATCAAAGGATGTATGCAGGAGGATATTGCCTTGTGCTTGCTGGAATGAAGGAAGTTCCTGCCTTGTGGATCAAAGGCAAGCCTGAAGCAACCAGTGCGCAGTTGAAAGCCTTGTGATTTGAACTTGATCGAAGGGGGGCCAACACCCAATCGAAGGTTGTGAATCAGGCTTGTGTCAAAGGAAGTTCAGCGCCCAATCGAAGCTTGCTTAGATGCCAATCGAAGTACCCTATTCAGATGCCAATAGAAGGACATTGCTGAATTTCCAATCGAAAGACACTTTGCTAACATTAAAAAAATTTCATTTTCTTTAGGCAAGTGCTTGTAACCACCTGTTGCACCCCAAAATTTGCCCTCCCATATTCTTCAAGATTTGTCAAGATCAACCTCCAAATGGTTCAAAACCTCTCAAGGGTTGCACAGTCCAATTGCCTCCTGACACAGTCAAAATTAGGGTTTTGGTTCTTGCAAGGAAGCTGAGGTTTTCAAGGGTCCAATCAAGTCCCATATGCATATATACATTGTCAAACATCTACATGTCAAATTTCAAGGCTCACAGCATCAAACTGCATAGTCAAAAGCCCTAATTGCTTCACAGTCAATTACAGGGGCAAAATGGTCATTTGGCAGTCAAAAGTCAAAATTTTTGGTCAACATCTTATTTTGAAGCCACAATCATCATTTGATCAAATCTTGGTCATGATTCCACAAGCATGGCTCAAAAATCATCAAGATGCAAAAGTTTCTATTTTTGGATAGTTGGAAAAGTCAACTGTAACTTGAACAAGGCATAACTTTTTCATGGTTCATTAGAAAAATCCCATCCAATGCTCATTTTGAAGGGGATGACATTTCCTACAACTCATCTTCACATTCCAAGTCCAAGAAATGCTCTCATAAAAAGTTATCAATTTCTACATTATAGGTCAATTTCAAAAGTCAACAAAAAGGCACTTTAAGTCAAAGACCATAACTTGAGATTGGTAAATCAAAATGATATGGGACCAAAGGCATTGGTTAGAGGACTTCAATACCTTTCCAAAATGTCCAAGAACATGTTCATAGCTTCAAAATTGAGCAAGATATGCATTGGAGAAGTTGGGAAATTTTTGGGAACTTTCAAAAGTCAACTTTGCCTAAAACACTTCATTTTTGCTAATGGGCCTCAAATTCCTTCTTGAATATTTACCCAAGGCTTATGCACGACCCATTAAGATTAATTTGATTTATTTTCTCATTTTTAATTAATTAATTGAATTTTTATTAATATTAATTCATTTAATTAATTTTAATTGTAGGAAAATTCAAAAGATATGATTTTTAAATCTTTTGTGATGCAAATAAGACTAGGGCAAGCTGGCAATTCGTGTGCACCTCAAAGACATCAAAATCTCCATGATTGTCAAGGTTTTATCAAAGAAAAAGATTGAAAAAGATTTGATTGACAATCACATAATGAAACTTGAATACAATGGATTTATGGGCCTAAAGATGACCTAATTCTCTTCACATACAAATGCTGAAGCAAACCCTATTCCTAAGGACGAGCAAGCTGCTCTGAAACCATAGAATCAAATTCCAAAAATTTAAGAGAAAGGGTGAAACTGAAATCTCACTTGCAGCATCATTCAAAGCCTAAAAAAGATTAAAACGCATTGCTGACATTGCCAGGAACCTGTTGCCATCAAGAATAAGCCCTAACACTCAAGGAATCGTTCACAACAAGTCCCACGGTTTGGCTTATTTTCCAAAATTGCATATTATTATTCATGCGCTTTTAATCTATTTTTTGGGTTGATTTGTGTTAATAGGAACCTCCTGAAGCGATTGGTATAATCCAATTTGATTGTAGCATTCTGAATCGAAAACCACCATTGAAGAACCTTAGGGTTTCGAAGCTTGGATTTTGGGGTTTTTTACATACTGAAAAATTGGACCTTGAAACGTGCATGGTTGAATTCGTCAAGGCCAGACGAATTCAACCCAATCATCGCGCCCTTTTTATATAACCTGCAACGCTAATCGCTATTTTTCTCTTTTCCAGTTTGTGGGGGTTTAAAACCCCCGCTATCTGTTTGATATTTCTGCAGGTGAAATGAAGAAGGAGATGGCGTGTTGACGTGTGGTTGGTGGATTCAAATCTACGCGCGTTTTTCATTGTTTCCAGCATGGTTATTATTTTACATATATTATATTTGTTACTCATTATGTTTACAAACGCAACGTGATGGTGGAGTGGCTGGAGACGTGGCTTGCAATCGTTGGGACCTGGGTTCGATTCCCAGGTCCCCCATATCATTGTTAATATTTTTCCTAACACGTTCCAATGCAGCGCATGTCCAATAGTCCACCATAAACCTCAGCGCTCCACATGCCAAGTGGCCATGATCAACAATCTGAAGGCCAAGAAAGGAGGACTATCATGCACCCCAGTCAACCAGTAAGCGCCTGATCATGAAAGTCAACAAGGGGCTTGGTGTTCTTGGGCCAGAATTTCACAAATTCACCTCCATATGGGTCAACATACCCCCTTGGTTTGCTATTTTTGTTTTATTTTCTTTTCTTCTAATTCTTTTAATTATTTAATTATTATTATTAATTCATAACCAAATTAATTTTTCATGATAAATCCAGAAATCAAAAATTGTAAATGTATTTTATTATTTATTAAATTCACTAATAATTATTTTTGTAAATAAATACTAACCATTAATTTAGTTTAATTTAGGCTTAATCTTAATCTTTTTTCTCAATAAATAAAATCATGTAGAATTAGGGTTTTGACAATTTACATTCATATTTTCTTGTTATTATCATTTATTAATTATTATTATTTTTGTACATAAAAATATAAATTAATTAATTTAGTAAATTAGGTTAACTTAGACTTTTCTTTAAATAATTAAAATAAACTTAGAACTATGGTCTTTTCTTAAACTTTTAATTTTAATTCCTTTTTATTTTTATTAAAACATTAAAAACATTAAAAACGTAAAAACATTTTTCTTTTTAATTATAATTAATTAGTAAACTAGGGTTAATTTTAATCATATGCAAAAGACAAAAAAACTCATAATTTCTCAAAAGGGTCAAAACCCTAGGAAGTCCTGATTTACTTTCTATTTCGCGTGTTATATTTTATTTGATTATTATGTAACTGCTTCCAGAATGTAATAGTAATTAGATTTACCGCTTTCTTTACTTTCCGCACTTTATCAAAACGGGTCTTTGTTTTTTGGCGATGTATAGACCCGCGCCTTGTAATAGCGTAGCTTTACATTCCCGCACTTTAATTTTCTGCACTCCTAACTGTTAATACGCATGAAAGACTGAATGACAAATTAAAAACAACTCGTAGCTCACAATTGCATGATCAAAGATAAACATAAACTGAATTGAACACACAAGCACATGCCACTTCTAGGGTACGCCTCACTCGTTGCCTCGAATGTGGTCATCGAGTATAAGGTGTCTTAGAGGTCTCCCTCCTGTCTAAAGATCCAGTCGCCTCGAAACGGTTGCCTCGGATAAAAGGATCTAGGACATTAGGGTTACTTCTAAGGTGTCCTACTATTGCTTCGGTGACCACAATGTCCTTAATAATTGAATTGACCCGAACACCTCCAACGGTGGTGCTACCTACCTCTCAATGGTGGGATAGTACTGTCTTAAGGACTCTTACACAGCCTAATTCCTTAGAGTAGGTAGATTTCTCCTGGGTACTTGCTCTTTCAAAACAACAAAAACAACTTTTCGCATCTACACTTTCAAAAGTTTTCAAACAAATACTTCATACACTCTTGAGGACTGATAAAAGAGTTACCTAGAAGTTTTTCAAACTAAACTTTTTTTCAAAACCCACAAACACTTGAAAAGCAAACAATTTTTGAAAACATAGTGAGCAAGTACCTAAGAGCCCGTGGATAACCACGGATAGAAAGGGTGCTAACACCTTCCCTTTCTATAAATCTACCTCCCGAACCGAGAAACATTCTCGAAAAGGAATTTTGTTGTGCTTTTGTCCTTTCCTTGTTGGAGAACATAAAAGACGGTGGTGACTCTTGCTTTCCGCGACATTTCGCGAACCAGCATTTCAAAACAGTCAGTTCTATTTCCAACGATCACAGAACTGGCGACTCTGCTGGGGATACTTATAAAAGTGAGGTGTACCTTAGGATTAGACCACTCTTATGTTTTCAATTGCCTGTTTTGATTGCTTTAATATTGTGGGCCTGTTTTGGGAGTTTCATAGATCCTAACCCGGATCTGGGGGATACCTTTTAGGTAGCAACAAACTGTGAGGGAACTGTGTGGGGTATACCGACACGATTGAAGCAGTTGCTACGTTGATGTGGCACTTTGGTGAGTACCGGTAACCCTTGAGTCAAGTCAAGGAGGGTACAGGGCCGCCGCGTGGTATCGTGAAGCATCAACTGACGTTAGGAACCTTACTTGACCATCCTGGCCTCTTTAGGGTAGTGAGATGACCGACTTTGGTGCAGTCTGAAGTTGGTAGATACTCGATACTACACTCATTGAGGGTTGTTTTCTTGGAATATTTTGATCGCCAGTTCAGTGGCTAAATCAAAACAATGAACATAGAAAACAATCCAATGATATTGAGCTCCTTAGAACCCGGTTACTTTTCATAGGACAGGTTTTGAGCCCACCAACTTCAAGAGGGTAGTACCTAAACTTCATGCTGGCCTAAACTCTAAGGGATTTCTGGTGTGACTTGTGTGCCTTCAAACTTGACTACTTGCATGTTCTTGTTATCTGACACATGAGTTTCTTGCAGGTTTTGTTTACAGTCCTTAATCTGGGCTCATAACAGGGTCTACTTATATCACTCCATGCATAGCATAACATCATATCATTGCATGCATCCTGCATAAGGACTAATCCATTTCAAGGATCTCAAGGGCTTGTGATGCAGACCATGATGAATCAACTGTCTAGCAAGGGGCAAAGGGGATTTATTTTCCTCTAGCCAAGGTTGATGACTTGAGTCAGGGGCTATGACCCACTCGATATGGTGAGCCTTGACTCTTGAAGAAGGACTCTCTATAATATGCAGTTCCTTCAATCAAGCTACTGGATTCCAACTCTAACAATTTTCTTGTTTACCCCGCGAGATCCTTGAAAACATTGCATGCATATCATACATATCATTGCATCACAGGTACCCTTTTCTACAGGTTGCTTAACCTTCTTCGCTGTTTATTTCAGCAATCATCATGAATCCCGAATCATTCAATGAACAAGCTATCAAGGCCCTCCAGGCCCAGAATGCCCAGTTCCAGGAGTTGGTTATGAGCCTAGCCCAGGGTCAACAGGAATTGAAGACTCTGCTTATGAAAAAGAAGAAGAAGAGGACTGTGCTGTTCAACCCTAGGCGCAAATCTGGGAATGGATCACAAAATGAAGCTGAGCTGGCTACCCCGTTTGTTGGGAAAGACAGTCCCCAAGAGGGAGAGGTTCCTAGTCCAGTGGTCTCTGACAACGAGACCGATTACAATAATGAACAATACCCTCCAACTGAGGACAGGTATAAACAGCTAGAAGACCGGCTAAGTGCTATGGAGATATAGAAAGTGCCCGACCTAGACTTCGAAGATCTAGGTCTATCCTCCGGGGTGGTGATCCCACACAAGTTCAAGGCACCTGCCTTTGCAAAGTACGACGGAGCCTCCTGTCCTAAGTTGCACCTCCGTTCATACATAAGGAAGATACAACCCTACACGACCGACAAGAAATTGTGGATTCACTTCTTTCAGGATAGTCTGGCAGGGACTCAACTCGAGTGGTTCTATCAACTGGATGGAGCCAGTATCCGTACCTGGGAAGACTTGGCTACTGCATTTTATAAGCAGTATCAGTATAATGCCGACCTCGCTCCTACACGTACCCAACTCCAGGGTATGTCGCTAGGAACGGGTGAAGGTTTTAAGGAGTACGCACAAAAGTGGAGAGACCTGGCTAGAAGGATGCAGCCACCTTTGACTGACCGTGAGCTTGTGGATATGTTCCTGGGGACCCTTTCTGGTCCGTTCTTCAACCATCTGATTGGCAACTCTTCAGCCGGGTTTACATACCTTATCTTGATGGGGGAGAGAATTGAATCTGGCATCAAGAGTGGGAAGATTCAAGAAGCTACACCTTCGGACACTCAGAAAAAGCCTTACCATGGAAAAAAGGAGTCCAACGCTGTGCATGGTAAAAAGAGCCGTCATGATCAACATGTAGGGGCAACCCATATCTCTAATCCTATGCCTGCTCAGCAAAGACAGGGGCAGCAACATAAGGAGGTCGCACCCAAACGACAGTTCACTAAGATCAACATGTCACTGGATCAAGCGCTACAGCAAATGTTGAAGGCAGGGCTGATTACATTAAGGGCTCCTCTTCGGAATCCAAACACTTCTGCTCCTAACTATCATCCCAATGAGAGGTGTGCCTACCACTCTGACAGCCCGGGGCATACTACGGACAACTGTTGGGCTCTGAAGAATAAGGTCCAAGACATGATTGATGCTAAGGAAGTCCTGTTTGAAGCACCAGAGACTCCAAACATAATCACTGCTCCTTTGCCAAATCATTGAAGGCTTTTGTTTATTTGAATTTTCGAGTTGTATTTTTCTTTGTTTATACAAACAATTAATGTCATAGCAAACTCTTTTATTCCATTAATGCATCGCATATGTCTGTTTGAATTAATCTATTCGTATTCATTATATTCAAAATTGCTTTCATTTTTCTGTGATGATCAACTCTCGATTAATAATTCTAAGCCTCTTGAGGGAGGATGACGAAAACGATACCACAATCTACAATATGCTTTTGAACAGACCCCGCTGATGAGTGTGATACGGTGGGAGAACTGACTATGGTTTTGCGTTTGTTTTCGCAAATGTTTCGGTTAAGCAAGAGTCGCCACCGACTTTTTATTTTATCCTAAAGGAAGGGTTAAAAAAGCACAGCAAAAAACCTTTTGAGATATTTTCTTGGGTTCGGGGAGTAGATTATAGAAAGGGAAGGTATTAGCACCCTTTCTATCCATGGTTATCCATGGGCTCTTAGGTACTTGCTTAGATCAACTTGCCTTGGTTTTCAATTGTTTGAAATGGTGCTTTGTGTGCGTGGGTTTGAAAATGTTTTAGAAAAGAGGCCAATGTGGTGGCAACCTTTGTAATGATCCATGTTGGGATGTATACAAAGGTGTGCGTCTTTTGAAAAGGTTTTGAAAAAGATGCCTTGTCTAGGCTACCCTTGTAACAATTCTTTACTCGAATGTTTTACAAAAGGTGTTTGTCTTTTTGAAAAGATGTTTCAAGGTTTTTTGAAAGTTTGTTTTGAAAGTGTGGTTTGAAAAATAGGCAAGTGTTTTTGTTTTGCAAGTTGACAAGTACTTAAGAGCTATCTACCCTAAAGTTCTCAAAGACTTTTGTTATGTTTTAACCCTTTTAACAATTTTGTTCCACCATTGCATTTGGTGGACAATCTTGTGTTAGGATGTGAAAGGAACGGGCGTGGGTCATCGTTTAGACCATAATTACAATGGTGCCAAGTATCTTTGGGCAATTTTCCTTTAAGGGACTTGATCATTTTTAGGCAACTTTTCGAAAGCGTCATCGAGGGACTATGATCCTTTGAATTGTGTTTGTTTTGCCCAAAGAGACCTAACATGCAATATGGCCCATTTATTGAAGGCAACAAGTGGAGTACCCTAGGGGTGCAAGTGTGATTAGTGTTGTCCATTTTCATGCTTGTTTATCTTGAAATTAGGTCAAACTATTTTGTTGTTTTTATTTGCATACAAAACCCTAATTCTAACATGGCATAATTAGAAAGCATTAAAGTGCGAAAATTAAAGTTCCTAAGCTATTACAACACAATATGGGAAGGGGGGTACAAATGTTCAAATGGGGGGTATTTGACAAAGAATTTAAACCTAGCTATTACATCAATTTGGAATTATTTACAAGATATTTAATTGCACAAATTAAATGGAAATAAAATAAATATGCAAGATGCAAAAAAAATGTTTTTATGTGTATGAAAAAGAGTATTTTCATATGTCAAATAAACAAGATAAAAAGTATTATTTTTTGGATTTTTTATGTTTTAGGGCAAACCCTAATTTTATTAAGTAAAATATATTAATTATTTAATGTGTACAATGTTTATTTATTATATACAAAAATAAAATAAAAATGAAGTATATTTATAAAAAGGGTATTTTTAATGTCAAATATTAATAAAATAAAAAATGTATATATTTTGTATTTTTGCCCTAAATATTCTAATAAATATATATATTTGTATTATTTTCTAAATATGTATTATATATACAAAAATAATAATATTTAATATTTATAAAAAAAGGTATATTTTATATAAAATATTTTCAGAAGATAAAATAAAATAAAAATCAAAAAATGAATGTGTTTACATTATTTTTTCTAGCTATTCTAAATAATAATATTATGTACTTATTTACATACAAATATCAATATAACCAAATAAATGCCTAAAAAATATAAAAATGGTATAAAAAAAGTTTTTTATGTTTTTAATATTATGAGGAAAAATAAATAAGTCAGGAATAAAAAACAAAAGTCAAAAAATCATAAAAATAAACCAAATGGGCCTAGGGGGTGTCAAAGTAAAAAATAGTGTGTAAACAGAAATGACAAATCAAGCCCAGCCTACCAAGTCCTTCTTCAACCTCTGGCCAGAAACAATGTCAAAAACGCGCGCTTTGTTCAATGATTCAAACACCTGGATTCCTGGCTTTTTAATGAAAACTCACAACATCAAAAATGTTCAGCATCAAACAACGAATCCATACATACCTAAAACTTGATCTAACTCTCAAAAATGAGAGAGAATTTCTCCATTCCCAAATCTTAACCTAATTTTTTATCAATGTTCAGACATCAAATTCTCATGACACACGTAACATAAATGAAAACTAACTACATGGGCATATTCAGGGCTATGAATGTGACATATTTTCTTCACAAACCTAAAGCTAACAATGCCTGGATAGAGAGATACGAATTCATGAACTTACCTATTCAGTTGAAGTTGTATCTGATGATTGAGGTACTTTCAGTGCAAGGTGATGATTGGTACAGCTTCCTTGAGGTCCAGGGATGCTATTCCAAGCTTTACTTTGCTTTGAAACTAGCTGAATCGTGTTATGAAACTTCAACTGCAAAAGAAAATGAAAATGGCCAAACTGATTAGAGGAGTTACAGTCCACTTCTAATGCTTTGGATAGTTTGCATTGATGGTAGGGAAGGTGTTTGAAGTGGTTTTAGCAAGAATGCACGATGGAAATGAGTTGTGGGATTCAATCTGCAGCAGGCCCTGTTTTTGTGCAGTTCAATGGTGATTTTGTGAATGAGAGTGTTTGGGACTTGGTTGGCTCGTGTTCTAGCTCAGTTAGGGTGTTTTGAAAGTGTACAAAGTTTTTGCTTAAGCTTCTTTGTGCTGAGATGAAAGTTGTTGTACCAAATGCTATGTTTCTTCACACTTAAGCAAGAAAAGGTCAAGTGGAGTTCTAGACTTATAGAGGCCCCCATTCTATGCTGAACCACTTAGTCTTGATCAGTGTAATTAGTTCCTAAACTTGTGCCAAAGAGATCTTAACTGTACTTGCTTGGATTTGCATTTTGACATAAAGTTCACTTTTGCAAAAATGGTTAAAGTGCTTTATCTATTTTGGGATTAAACCTCTATGCAATGCTTGAACACATAGAATATGGTCTTGGCACAAAGATTTTGCATTAAATTTATGAGTGTAAAAGAGATTTAGGGCCTGTAATCAAGAAATGCATGCTGATTTGAAAATTGCCTAAGTGTATGAACATGGAAATTGGCCATAACAAAAGTGAGTTTTTCCCCTATTGCAAAATTCGATTCTCCCTAACCATGAGGTTGTTTGATGAGTTCTTGGACATTTTGGAAAGCTTGGAATGTGTACTACAATCCATATTTGAAATGCAAATTGAAATTCCAAGTGGAAGTATGTGAAAAATGGTCTTGAAGTTAGGTAAAAACCTTGCCTAAAATAAGTCAAATTTTCCCTAAGTTAAGAATGGCTTGGTACCCTTGTTCCAAAAATTGTAACTTGAGATAAAAGCTTCTTTTGGGAAAACTTTGTGAATCAAAGTTGTAGATTATGCAATAGGCTACAACTTTCATGTTTTGACTTTTGCTTGAATCCAAATGAATCTTGGTGAGAAAGTGGGGCAAAGTTAGGAAAAAATTAGGGTTTTTCATAACTTAGAAAAATTCTAAGTTATGAAAAATCTTCATTTCAAACCCTAATATGCAATTCTTGATTTCTTGATGAACAAGTTTCATGATTTGGCATGTTTTGATGAAAAATGAATCTTGACTCTTGATTTTGACCAAAAAGTCAAAGTTTGACTTTTCAGTATACAGTCAAAATTGATCAATTGACTAGGAAATTCAACTGTCAATCTTGTGCATTTGGGATCTTTTGAACTTGTTGAGCATGTCAAGACAATTCCATGGGGTCCTTGAGTCCATATGTGAGTTTGGTTTGCCATTGGCTAGGTCAAACAGTCAAAAATTGCCTTTGTGCAGTCAAAACCCTAAAAATGACCATTTTGCCCTTTTGGTGATCTGATCAAATTTCTTGTGGAATTGTGATCCAAACTTGATCAAATGGTCCATGTGAGTTCATAATGTTGATGTGGGTCAATTTCCATGAGGTTTGACTGTTAATTGGCCACAATTGACTTTTTCCCCAATACAGTTGATTTCTAGGTCAACTGTCCGATTGACTGGGCAAAATTTGGAATCAAGACTTGAAACTTGATGTGGATAAACTTGGGAGTCCAATATGAAGCATGAAAGTCATCTTAGGCATTTTAGGTCAAAACATCCTTGTGCAAACACAAACCATAATTTGGGTCAACAGTGCAAAAAGGCTTTGTGATGAGAAATCATTGAGAGATGGGAGGGAAAATTTTGGGGTACAACAGTTGCCCCTGTTCAATCTTCTTGAATCCGAAGAGTTAGATTGGCAAGTTTGCCTTTCGCGACTCGAGGGTAAAAGGAGATTGGACACTAGAGTGCCCTTAAATTTGCACTCGTCAAAGCAATGGATGCGGGAATGGGCTTAGAGATGCCATTTGGAGATGGGCTTAACGATGCCATCGGGAGGAGTGACAGAAACTTGTCGGGGATGGGCTTAAAGATGCCATCTGGAATGAGTATCGAAAAGGTGTCCATGTTTTGGACTATCTCTGAACTGGGGGGTTTGAATAAGCAATAGATTGACATCCGTATCTGGAGGCATCCGTAAACTGTTTTCAAAAGTTGAGAAGAGTCTGAACAAGAGATAGATTAACATCCGTTGTGGGGAAGAATCCATAAACTGTTTTCAGAAGTCTTGAAGTTGAATAAGCAATAGAGCAGCATCCGTTGTTGGGAAGCGTCCGTAAACTGTTTTCAAAAGTTGCATCTGAACAAGCGATATATTAATATCCGTTGTTGGGAAGAATCCATAGACTGTTTTCAGAAGTCTTGAGAAGAGTCTAAACAAGCGATAGGTTAACATCCGTTACTTGGAGAACCCGTGAACTGTTTTCAGAAATCTTGAAGTTGAATAAGCAATAGAGCAGCATCCGTTGTTGGGAAGCGTCCGTAAACTGTTTTCAAAAGTTGCATCTGAACAAGCGATAGATTAACATCCGTTGTTGGGAAGAATCCATAGACTGTTTTCAGAAGTCTTGAGAAGAGTCTGAACAAGCGATAGGTTAACATCCGTTACTTGGAGAACCCGTGAACTTTTTTCAGAAATCTTGAAGTTGAATAAGCAATAGAGCAGCATCCGTTGTTGGGAAGCGTCCGTAAACTGTTTTCAAAAGTGTCTCGGAAGATAATGATTTTTGTCGGTCGACTTGATCTTACCTGCAAAGGCAAAGAGTTAGTTATATGCAATGTTATGATGCATGATACAATGTATGTTATATGATATGAATGTAAATGGATGTGCATGTAAGCTGGAGAGCTATCTTGCAAAGGATAGATGAATCCGAGATGGCTGAAGATAAAAGCCTCTTGACTGCTGCCAGGGAGAATAATTCCTGGTTGTTGCTGGAGAATAAGGAGCTTGGGTTGTATACCAATCTTTTGGGGAATTCCTGTCTTGAGGAGACCTTCACTGTAGAATCTTCGGATATACAATGAGGAACTAAAACTGAAAGTCTTCAAATTTGCTTGGGGAATACCAGTCCTTCAAACGTCGAGGGGCCTCAGAACCACTTGAGGGGACTTGGAATTTCCTTGGTGACCTGCAGGGTAAAAGAATTTCTGATGATTTCTACTGGGGATTTTAGAACCTGGTAGACTTAAGCTGGGGAGATAAGATTGAGAATCTCTAGTCTAGTGAGAAGAATTTCTGTGGGGGAAAAGGTTCACTAGTCTGGCTCCGCTGGGGATTGATAGTTTGAAGTTTTAGCTCTGCTGGGGATACTGAAACTTAGTTCTGAGGGGAATTGAGTTCTGGAGGATTCTCTGGCTGGGGATAACAAAGATAAACTCCTTTGGGGATTGTATTGATAAGTTATGTTGGGGAACTCTGATGAACTCCGCTGGGGATAGGAAGAAATTTGCCGAGTGCAATCTTCCGTGGCAATAAGCTGAGGATAACCCAGTTATAAGCCCTTATGGGGAATAACTTTGAATAAAACTCGGGAGAGACGTCTGTACTCTGTAGGGGATAAGCTTCCAGAATCTACTGGGGATAAGCTTCAAAACTTGCTGGGGATATGGATTCCAAATCTCCTGGGGGTTTCCTTTGAAGGGGTATCAAGATATCCAACTGCACCTTCAACCTATCAGTAATCCTCTTTCTTGATTCATAAGGAAATGATTATGTTCAAATGCATATGCCTATTTAACAAAACATTGGACGTTTCTCAAAATAAAACAATTAGTGCAAGAGAAAAGAAAAAGGAAACGACACAAATTTCTGGGAAAAGTATTTGTATTAACTTTCTATGAGTATATTTGTACAAAGGAGACAATCATCCTAGTAAGAGGATTTTGTCGTAAATATTGAAAGATTTATAAAATAAAGATGGCTATGTGAAATAATTCCATGGGATTCCATTCTGCTATAGTCTTCACAACTCTGAATATCTGTCCATTCAATGCTTCGTCTGCCGATGACTGGATTGGTCAGAAGCCTGGAACTGGTTGATGAAGAGATTTGTCTTTGAAGTGATCCGACGAGACATATTCATACGCTTTAATTCCCTAACTTTTGCCTGAATCGCCCTTTCGGGTTTTCGATCCACCGGGAAACCCCTTTTTGCCCAAGCCGCCCTTTCGGGTTTTCAGCTTGCCGGGTGTACAGATTTTTTTGTTTTTATCCCTAATTTTTGCCTGAACCGCCCTCTCGGGTTTTCGGTTCACTGGGATGCCCATTTTTGCCCAAGCCACCCTTTCGGGTTTTCGACTTGTCGGGTTATTTTATGCGTAGTATCTTTTGACTATGTCTGCATTCGCAGGGTGCGGCAAATTGTCGCTGTCCATGGTGGTTAGAATCATCGCACCACCAGAAAATATGCTCTTGATCACAAATGGTCCTTCATATGTAGGAGTCCATTTTCCCCTGGGATCACTTTGCGGCAAGATAATCCGGTTGATTACGAGATCTCCGACTTGATACACCTGACGTCTGACTTTCTTATTGAAGGCCTTAATCATCCGTTTTTGATACGTCTGACCATGGCATATAGCAGCGAGTCGCTTCTCTTCGATCAGATTGAGTTGATCAAATTGGGTCTGAATCCAATCATCTTCATTCATACCTGTGTCCTTCATAATCCTTAGAGAAGGAATCTGAACCTCCATAGGCAGGACAACTTCCATGCCATATACCAAAGAAAATGGGGTTGCCCCGGTTGAAGTACGTGCCGTCGTACGGTATCCATGTAGGGCAAACGGTAACATCTCATGCCAGTCTTTGTAAGTGACTGTCATTTTCTGAATGATCTTCTTAATGTTTTTGTTCGCAGCTTCAACAACACCGTTCATCTTCGGCCGATAGGGAGATGAATTGTGATGATAAATCTTGAACTGTTCGCACAATGTGGTGATCATCGTGTTATTCAGATTTGTACCGTTGTCTGTGATGATCCTGTCTGGAACACCATACCGACATATGAGATTTTTCTTGATGAAGCGGGCAACCACATTTTTAGTAACAGAGGCGAAGGAAGCTGCTTCGACCCATTTGGTGAAATAGTCAATGGCAACTAGGATGAAGCGATGTCCGTTGGAAGCCGTGGGCTTGATCTCTCCAATCATGTCAATGCCCCACATTGCAAATGGCCAAGGAGCAGTCAGAACATTGAGAGGAACCGGAGGGATGTGAACCTTGTCAGCATAGACTTGACATTTGTGGCAAGTACGGGAATGTTGATGGCAGTCAGCTTCTATGGTATACCAGTAATAGCCTGCCCTTAGGATCTTCTTAGCCATTGTATGCCCGCTCAAGTGAGTGCCAAATGTGCTGCTGTGTATCTCAGTCATGATCAACTCTGCTTCAGCTTTGTCTACGCATCAGAGTAATACACAATCATGGCTTCGTTTGTAAAGGATTCTGTTGCTCAGGAAGAACTTAGCAGCGAATTTTCTTAAGAACTTCTTGTCATTTACGGAAGCTTCTTCGGGATAATCTCTAGTCTGGAGATACCTTTTGATTTCATGGAACCAGGGTTGTTCCACTACTTCTTCGGTATTAATCTCGTGACAATGTGCAGGTTCATCCATTCGCTCAATGGTGATTTGGGGAGCCTCGTTATCCCAGTTGAGTTTAAACATGGAGGACATTGTAGCTAGAGCATCTGCTAGCTGATTCTCTTCTCGCGGGAAATGCTCGAAGGTAATTTGCTCGAAATGAGGCAACAATGTCAAGACATGTTCTTTGTATGGGATAAGATTAGGGTGTTTGGTATCCCACTCTCCTTTGATTTGACTGATAACCAAAGCCGAGTCCCCAAATACGATCAAAGATTTGATCCCCAAGTCTATAGCAGCCTTGAGACCAAAGATGCAAGCTTCATATTCAGCCATGTTGTTTGTGCAGCTGAAGCAAAGTCGGGCCATGAAAGGTGTGTGACAACCTTCCGGAGAAATGAGTACTGCGCCGATACCATTTCCAAGTGCATTTGAAGCACCATCAAAGTACAAGGTCCATCGGGATCCCTTTTCGGGTCCGTCATACGGTCCGTTACTTTCAATGTTGTCCAAATTCATGATGTCCTCGTCTGGGAAGTCAAATCTCATGGGTTGGTAATCTTCGATAGCTTGATGAGCCAGATGGTCAGCTAGTACACTCCCTTTTATAGCTTTTTGAGTGGTGTACTAGATGTCATACTCAGTCAGGATCATCTGCCATCTGGCTATTCTTCCAGATAAAGCGGGCTTTTCGAAGATATACTTGATAGGATCCATTTTGGAAATCAACAAGGTAGTATGAGTCAACATATACTGTCTTAGTCGGCGAGCAGCCCATACCAAAGCGCAGCAAGTTTTCTCGAGCAGTGAGTAGCGAGTCTCACAGTCGGTAAACTTTTGCTAAGGTAATAAATAGCATGCTCTTTTCGACCAGACTCGTCATGCTGGCCCAAAACACACCCCATTGAGTTATCCAAGACGGTCAGATACATGATCAATGGTCTTCCTTCGACGGGTGGCATCAGAATAGGAGGTTCTAGCAAATACTCCTTGATCTTATCGAAAGCAACTTGGCAATCGTCATTCCATTCGACTACCTGATCTTTCTTCAAGAGTTTGAAAATTGGCTCACAGGTAGAAGTCAGATGAGAGATGAATCTGGCAATATAGTTCAAGCGTCCCAAGAACCCTCTAACCTCCTTTTCAGTACGGGGAGCAGGCATCTCTTGTATTGCTTTCACTTTTGCTGGATCGACTTCAATGCCTTTGTCGCTCACAATGAATCCTAGAAGTTTACCAGACCTAACTCCAAAAGTGCACTTACTTGGATTCAGCCTGAGTTTGTATTCTTTCAATCTGGCAAACAACTTTTCTAGATGTTCAAGGTGCTCCTCCTCTGTTTGTGACCGAGCTATCATATCGTCTACGTAAACTTCAATCTCATGATGTATCATATCATGAAACAAAGCTACCATGGCGCGTTGATAAGTTGCCCCTGCGTTCTTCAGCCCGAACGACATCACCTTGTAACAGAAAGTGCCCCATTGTGTGACAAAAGTTGTTTTCTCCATATCCTCGGGGGCCATTTTGATTTGATTGTATCCCGAGAATCCATCCATGAAGGAAAACACTTTGTGCTGAGCTGTGTTGTCGATCAAAATGTCAATGTGTGGAAGTGGAAAATCATCTTTGGGGCTGGCCCTATTCAAATCCAGGTAGTCCATACACATCCTGACTTTGCCATCTTTCTTAGGTACTGGCACGATGTTAGCGACCCATTGAGGATAGGACGTAACAGCCAGAAAGCCAGCGTCGAATTGTTTCATCACTTCTGCTTTGATCTTTTCAGACATATCAGGCCTCATTCGGCGGACTTTTTGCTTGATCGGTGGACAATCCTCTCTTGTGGGGAGACGGTGAACCACGATGTCTGTGTCTAAACCCGACATGTCTTCATAAGACCAAGCGAAGATTTCAACATACTCATTCAACAACTGTATTAGGCGTTCCTTGATACTTGGTTCCAGATTGGAACCCACTTGCACCTCCTTCTGGTCCTCCTCGGTCCCTAAGTTGACAGTTTCCAATGACTCTTCGTGCGGTAAGATGGCCCTTTCCTCTTGCTGTAGAAGTCTGGCTAGTTCCCCTGGTACTTCACAATCTTCGTCATCTTCATACTCGGCTTGATTGACCAGATCTTCAGAGTTATTGAAGGATATAGCAGAATAGTCACCCATGGAATCCGGAGTGGATGGGTACCTGCATTTGTGAGTGTGGGTGTGTGTAAGGGATAGCCATCCTTAAACAAAAAATGCAAAAGGAAAGAAAATGAACACAGCAATTTATCAAGTGAAAAACGTCCAATGAATCATTAAACATGGCATATGGATATGAAAATAATCAAAACCCTTACAAGTGGACCTACATGCCCCGGGCAAGGCATGAGGTGAAAAGATAGTGTACGGATTGTTCGGAAATAAATATTACAGACCAATAGGAAATGTTTGACAGATAAATTATTGATGAATAAAAGTGATGGGGACAAAGTCTTTTGCCTCCCAGTTGCACAATCCTCCTTTGACAGTTGGGTAAATCCACTCTTCGATGTTGCTCTCTTTGTCCTCATCCTCCAAAGCGTTGATTCCGTAGGGAGAAATTTTGACTGGCGCTCTTTCAATCTTCGAACGACGCATAGCTTTCTGGCCCGCGGCTGTGAACCCTAATCCAAATTTGTCTGTTTTATGTGGAATATCAGGCAACTTCCCCCATGCTGAATTCTTCCCCTCCTTTATTGCGGCCTTTGCGTCCTCCAGAGATGCCATCCTGGCCATCTGCCTCGGTACTTTAGCTGCCAACTTTGCTACTGTTATTTCAGGAAGGACTTCTTCGAAATGCTGGAAAGGTGTCTCAATGAACTCCCCCTTTACCTCCACATACCGGAAGGAGTTCAAGTGGCTGATCATGTACTCCTCTTCACCATGGACAGTAATGATCTTTCCCTTGACAGGATACTTCAACATCTGATGTAAGGAGGAGGTGACTGCCCCGGCATGGTGTATCCAAGGCCTACCCAACAAGCAAGAGTATGACGAACGGATGTCCATCACATAGAAAGTAGATTTAAACACCTCAGTGCCTATCTTGATGGGAATATCAACCTCCCCATGGACCATTCTCTTCGAACCATCGAAAGCTATGACAATAATATCACTCGGTTTCAACTCCAACCCTTCACAATCTAGTCGGTCCAAGGCCTTCTTAGGCAGTACATTCAGCGACGAACCAGTGTCGACCAAGACATGTGCGAGAGTAGTTCCTCGGCACTCGACTGAAATGTGAAAAGCATCATTATGGTTTCTACCTTTAGGAGTTAGGTCGGCATCAGAGAAACCTAATCCATTGTCCGCAGTAAGGCTGGCCATGCAATTTTGGAATTGATCTGCAGAAGTTTCCTGGGGCACATGGGCTGCCTTTAGGAATTTTATCAAAGCTTTAGCGTGCGCTTCCGAGCAAAGTAGTAGTGCCAACATGGAGATCTTTGAGGGGGTTTTCCCCAGCTGTTCTACCACATCGTAATCACTCCTTTTGATTATCTTCAAGATCTCATCCATTTCCTTCTTGGAGGTTTCCGGGATGACCAAGGGTTGAGCCCTCGTCCTGACGAGCTCATCTTGGATTCCCTTACCTTTATCAACAGCGGTAGGAGAGACAATACTAGGAACAACAACATCTTCAATCAAAGGGGTTCTAGCGGAGAGTTTTATTGGTGCAGGGATGACCTTGTCGGCAGATGAGGGTCCAAAGATTTCTCTTGGAGAGGCAATCTTTGGAGAAAATATTCTCCCGCTCCGGGTGATTTTGCTCGTGCCTGCAATGTTTCCAATGCTGGCTTCTTCATCATCTGAACTTTCTTCAGTTATTTTGATTTGTTTAATACCATGGTAGTAGACGTCACCGCCATAGTTCCATGGTATTGACTTCTCAGAAACATAAGGGACAGGCCCTGGCATTGTTATCTTCAAAGGAACAGACTTCGTAGCTGGTGTAATCTTAACAGGCTTTCTGACGGCCTTGGAAAGATTGGCGTGAATGGTTATGATTGAGACATCTTCAGTATGAGTTGGAATGGCAGAAACTTTTTCAAACAAAATTTGTCGACTATCCATTAGGCCTTGGATGCCTTTCTTTAGTAACGGACAATCAAACGGCAGAGAGTAACAACAATAGCAGTCTTCTTTACATCCCTGGAAGATCCCGGCCCTTAACAGATTCAACTTGATGGTTAGCAACGGAGTTATCAAATCATTGACATCAGCAACATACAAATCTTCTTCAATGGTATTGACATTTCGGCCGTGCTTCGGCATGGGAGCAAATATCACATTAGGCTTCTCCGGAGCGTCAAACTCCACCTCCTTCGCCTCTATCAGGTCTTGGATTTTATGCTTGAGTGCCCAATAATCGTTGGTGTCGTGCCCGACACTGTCAGAATGGTAGGCGCATTTAGCATTAGGATGGTAATGCGGAGAGGACGTATTCACATTTTTTGGTGCCTCTTTGATAGTGGCGAGATTCAATTTTAACAGATGGGGAAGCACTTGCGCTGGAGTCATATTAATGCAGGTGAACTGCCGTTGTGGCCGTTCCACCCGTTGTTGATTTGGTCTGGACTAGTTATAGCGAGGCTGCTCACTAGAAGGGTTTTGAATCATTACGGCCCCCACGGTTGGCCGGCGCTCAGTCTTCCCTACTCTTCTCTGGGAGTATACCACATCCGTTTCCTTCTTGAAAGGTTTCTTCTCAACACTTGCAGCAACACCCTTCTGAATCTTTCCTGACTTGATGCCAGCTTCTATTCTTTCGCCTGTTAAGATCAAATCGGTAAACCCCGCGGAAGAGTTACCAATCAGATGATTGAAAAATGGCCCAGATAGGGTCCCTAGAAACATATCAACAAGTTCACGGTCGGTTAAAGGTGGCTGCACCCTGCCAGCCAAATCCATCCATTTTTGTGCATATTCTTTGAATCCTTCGCCTGTTCCCAATGACATACCCTGAAGTTGGGTACGCGTAGGAGCAAGGTCAGAATTGTACTGATATTGTTTGTAAAAGGCAGTGGCCAAGTCTTCCCAGTTTCGGACGCTGGTTCCCTCTAGCTGATAAAACCACTCCAGTTGAGCTCCAGAAAGGCTGTCTTGAAAGAAGTGGATCCAAAGGTTCTTATCTGCCGTATAAGGTTGGATCTTTCTTACGTAGGACCTGAGATGCATTTTTGGACAGGACAGCCCATCATACCTCACAAAACTGGCACTTTGAACTTTGGGGGAATCACAATCCCGGCAACCAAACCCAAGTCTTCGAAATCCAAACCCGGCACCCTTTGTAGCTCCATGGCGGCCAACCTGTCTTCTAAACCCTTGTATTTATCATCAGCCGGAGGGTATTGTTGATCAGAGTAGTCTTCATCCTCTTCGATCTCCTCTTCTTCCATATCGGACTCGGAAGGTACCGCAACCCCGCCTCCTTTACTGGTCCCTTCATCAGAAGTAGGAGGAAATTCAAGCACTCTCCTGGTCTCTCCTTCAAATCTTCTCCCTAAAGTAGCCACCCCGAGTCTCTTTTTCTTCTTATTCACTGGGTCTTTATTCCCCAGCAAGGTCTTGAGATCCTCCTAACCCTTAGCCAAGGTCGTCAGGAGTTGCTGGAACTGTGCATTTTGAGCTTGTAGGTCTTTGACTGTTTGCTCGAGATCCATCCTACTGAAATAAACAGCAGACAGATAAGGAAACCTGAAGTGGGACCTGCTTATGCACATGATGAATGATATGCTTATGTATGCAATGCATTCAAGGATTTAGAACATTCAAAATTGTTGCAGACAAAGAAGAACGCACGTCATATTAATAAGAAGAAATTTGTTAGTACATAAATGCCCCATGGGCCAAATATTACAAAAACAACTTCTCAAGGTAAAAAGACATTGTGCATCCTCTTTGGTGCGATGTAGGTGTTGAGGGCCTCTTGCTCATGGAGTTGGTGGGTAAGCTCTAGAACCTTTTTCTCGCTGGCGTAGAAGCTGGCTTCAAAAGTGTTTCGTTCCTCCTTGAGCTGAATCCAGCTCTTCTGCATTTCCTCCCACGATGTAGGCATGTCAGGATGTAGGATGGTGTAGGGAACCTCTCCTTCCTTGACGGGCTCTTTAATCACAGGGAGAACATGAGGATAAGGCATCATTAGGCTCTGGGCTCGGGCTCGTACCCACTTGAGGTAAGGTTCAAGAGGGATGGAGTTCTTGTGTCCCAGTGTCTTGCTATCAACCTTGTTGGGCATCCTCCAAGCTCTGATGAATCTTTGGCGAAGTCCTTGCGCATCGTTGTCGAAGTCAAAAACTAGGTCAGGAATCAACATGTCATGAGGGCCATCCCTCCGTGCATATCCAAATTGCCTCAAAGCTAGGCAAGGGTTGTAGGTAATGCCCCCTATAATGCCAAGTAATGGGACATTAGGGAACTCTCCACAACGATCGACAATGATGACATTTTCTCTGGATCGAGAACACCAATGTACATCAGAGTGAGTAAGAGTCATCAACCGTTGGGACCACCTTGAGCCTTGATCATTCTTTAGGACAGATTGTGGAAGGTGCGAAATAAACCACCTTGCAAGGAGAGGAGTACAACACATGAGAACACCCCTCTTTCTCATTGTTCGTGTGTAAAATGAGTGAAGAATGTCCCCAAGCAATGTTGGTATTGGATTTCTGGACAAGAAGATTTTGACGGTGTTGACATCTACCAATTGGTCAGAATTTGGGAACAAGACCAACCCATAGATAAGGAGTGCCACAATTTCTTCAAAGGCTTGTAGGTCCAATGAATTCCAACATTCTTGTGCCTTCTCAAACAAGAATTTTGCTAAGAATCCTTTGACGCCGCTTCTGGTTTCCCAATGCCCCTTGATGTCAGATGGTTGTAGATGTAATGCTCGAGCAACATCTTCCGGCTTTGGTTCCTTTTCCGTACCGTTGAAGGGTAGTTGATTAAGGATAGGAATTCTCAGGAGTTGAGAAAACTCCTCCAAAGTGGGCACCAACTGGTAGTCGGGGAAAGTGAAACAGTGGTGAAGGGGGTCAAAGAAATGGAATAGCACTTTCATCATGTCTTCTTCAATGTTGGTGTTGACTAAGCTGAGTAATCTACCATGTCTTTCACTGAAGGATGAGCTTTCCGGAATTCTTGAGGTGAGCTCCTTGAGTTGAGGAGAGATTCTCACAAGGTTGACTTGGATGGTTTTTCTGCGAGGAATTTCCATGACCTACAAAACAAGAACAAAGATGAAGATCCAAACCCTTGAAATGGTTAGTGAATGCATATGATGCTTTATGATGTTTATGATGTATGCACAAACATATGTACAAGCAAATCACACCAAACCCTAGTTTCAGGCTTGCATGGGGTTTCATAGGTAAGTACCCTCTTGAGTGTAGTTGGCTTAAAAACCTGTCCTATAAATAGTAACCGGGTTCTAAGGAGCTCAATATCACTGGATTGTTTTCATTGTTCATTGTTTTGGTTTAGCCACTTAACTAGCGACCAAAATATTCCAAGAAAACAACCCTCAATGAGTGTAGTATCGAGTATCTACCAACTTCGGACTGCACCAAAGCCGGTCATCTCACTACCCCTAATAAAAGGCCAAGATGGTCAAGTAAGGTTCTAGGTCATTAGTGCTTAGTGACATCACTCAGCGGCCCCGTACTCTCCTTGATTGAACTCAAGGGTTACCGGTACTCACAAATATGTCGCACTAATATAGCTATTGCTTCGACGGTGTCGGTATACCCTGCACAGTTTCCACAACGTATTGCTATCTATGAATGTTTCCCAAAATCCGAGTGTAGGATTGTAAACCCAAACAAAATAGCCAAAATATAAAGCAATCAAATCAAACAATTAGTCATGCAAGAGGGTGATATAAGCCCTAAGGTTACTCCACTTTTAAATCAAATCCCCAACAGATTCGCCAGTTCTGTGATACGGTGGGAGAACTGACTATGGTTTTGCGTTTGTTTTCACAAATGTTTCGGTTGAGCAAGAGTCGCCACCGACTTTTTATTTTATCCTAAAGGAACGGTTAAAAAAGCACAGCAAAAAACCTTTTGAGATATTTTCTTGGGTTCGGGGAGTAGATTATAGAAAGGGAAGGTATTAGCACCCTTTCTATCCATGGTTATCCATGGGCTCTTAGGTACTTGCTTAGATCAACTTGCCTTGGTTTTCAATTGTTTGAAATGGTGCTTTGTGTGCGTGGGTTTGAAAATGTTTTAGAAAAGAGGCCAATGTGGTGGCAACCTTTGTAATGATCCATGTTGGGATGTATACAAAGGTGTGCGTCTTTTGAAAAGGTTTTGAAAAAGATGCCTTGTCTAGGCTACCCTTGTAACAATTCTTTACTCGAATGTTTTACAAAAGGTGTTTGTCTTTTTGAAAAGATGTTTCAAGGTTTTTTGAAAGTTTGTTTTGAAAGTGTGGTTTGAAAAATAGGCAAGTGTTTTTGTTTTGCAAGTTGACAAGTACTTAAGAGCTATCTACCCTAAAGTTCTCAAAGACTTTTGTTATGTTTTAACCCTTTTAACAATTTTGTTCCACCATTGCATTTGGTGGACAATCTTGTGTTAGGATGTGAAAGGAACGGGCGTGGGTCATCGTTTAGACCATAATTGCAATGGTGCCAAGTATCTTTGGGCAATTTTCCTTTAAGGGACTTGATCATTTTTAGGCAACTTTTCGAAAGCGTCATCGAGGGACTATGATCATTTGAATTGTGTTTGTTTTTCCCAAAGAGACCTAACATGAAATATGGCCCATTTATTGAAGGCAACAAGTGGAGTACCCTAGGGGTGCAAGTGTGATTAGTGTTGTCCATTTTCATGCTTGTTTATCTTGAAATTAGGTCAAACTATTTTGTTGTTTTTATTTGCATACAAAACCCTAATTCTAACATGGCATAATTAGAAAGCATTAAAGTGCGAAAATTAAAGTTCCTAAGCTATTACAACACAATATGGGAAGGGGGGTACAAATGTTCAAATGGGGGGTATTTGACAAAGAATTTAAACCTAGCTATTACATCAATTTGGAATTATTTACAAGATATTTAATTGCACAAATTAAATGGAAATAAAATAAATATGCAAGATGCAAAAAAAATGTTTTTATGTGTATGAAAAAGAGTATTTTTATATGTCAAATAAACAAGATAAAAAGTATTATTTTTTGGATTTTTTATGTTTTAGGGCAAACCCTAATTTTATTAAGTAAAATATATTAATTATTTAATGTGTACAATGTTTATTTATTATATACAAAAATAAAATAAAAATGAAGTATATTTATAAAAAGGGTATTTTTAATGTCAAATATTAATAAAATAAAAAATGTATATATTTTGTATTTTTGCCCTAAATATTCTAATAAATATATATATTTGTATTATTTTCTAAATATGTATTATATATACAAAAATAATAATATTTAATATTTATAAAAAAAGGTATATTTTATATAAAATATTTTCAGAAGATAAAATAAAATAAAAATAAAAAAATGAATGTGTTTACATTATTTTTTCTAGCTATTCTAAATAATAATATTATGTACTTATTTACATACAAATATCAATATAACCAAATAAATGCCTAAAAAATATAAAAATGGTATAAAAAAAGTTTTTTATGTTTTTAATATTATGAGGAAAAATAAATAAGTCAGGAATAAAAAACAAAAGTCAAAAAATCATAAAAATAAACCAAATGGGCCTAGGGGGTGTCAAAGTAAAAAATAGTGTGTAAACAGAAATGACAAATCAAGCCCAGCCCACCAAGTCCTTCTTCAACCTCTGGCCAGAAACAATGTCAAAAACGCGCGCTTTGTTCAATGATTCAAACACCTGGATTCCTGGCTTTTTAATGAAAACTCACAACATCAAAAATGTTCAGCATCAAACAACGAATCCATACATACCTAAAACTTGATCTAACTCTAAAAAATGAGAGAGAATTTCTCCATTCCCAAATCTTAACCTAATTTTTTATCAATGTTCAGACATCAAATTCTCATGACACACGTAACATAAATGAAAACTAACTACATGGGCATATTCAGGGCTATGAATGTGACATATTTTCTTCACAAACCTAAAGCTAACAATGCCTGGATAGAGAGATACGAATTCATGAACTTACCTGTTCAGTTGAAGTTGTATCTTATGATTGAGGTACTTTCAGTGCAAGGTGATGATTGGTACAGCTTCCTTGAGGTCCAGGGATGCTATTCCAAGCTTTACTTTGCTTTGAAACTAGCTGAATCGTGTTATGGAACTTCAACTGCAAAACAAGAAAATAAAAATGGCCAAACTGATTAGAGGAGTTACAGTCCACTTCTAATGCTTTGGATAGTTTGCATTGATGGTAGGGAAGATGTTTGAAGTGGTTTTAGCAAGAATGCACGATGGAAATGAGTTGTGGGATTCAATCTGCAGCAGGCCCTGTTTTTGTGCAGTTCAATGGTGATTTTGTGAATGAGAGTGTTTGGGACTTGGTTGGCTCGTGTTCTAGCTCAGTTAAGGTGTTTTGAAAGTGTACAAAGTTTTTGCTTAAGCTTCTTTGTGCTGAGATGAAAGTTGTTGTACCAAATGCTATGTTTCTTCACACTTAAGCAAGAAAAGGTCAAGTGGAGTTCTAGACTGATAGAAGCCCCCATTCTATGATGAACCACTTAGTCTTGATCAGTGTAATTAGTTCCTAAACTTGTGCCAAAGAGATCTTAACTGTACTTGCTTGGATTTGCATTTTGACATAAAGTTCACTTTTGCAAAAATGGTTAAAGTGCTTTATCTATTTTGGGATTAAACCTCTATGCAATGCTTGAACACATAGAATATGGTCTTGGCACAAAGAGTTTGCATTAAAATTATGAGTGTAAAAGAGATTTAGGGCCTGTAATCAAGAAATGCATGCTGATTTGAAAATTGCCTAAGTGTATGAACATGGAAATTGGCCATAACAAAAGTGAGTTTTTCCCCTATTGCAAAATTCGATTCTCCCTAACCATGAGGTTGTTTGATGAGTTCTTGGACATTTTGGAAAGCTTGGAATGTGTACTACAATCCATCTTTGAAATGCAAATTGAAATTCCAAGTGGAAGTATGTGAAAAATGGTCTTGAAGTTAGGTAAAAACCTTGCCTAAAATAAGTCAAATTTTCCCTAAGTTAAGAATGGCTTGGTACCCTTGTTCCAAAAATTGTAACTTGAGATACAAGATTCTTTTGGGAAAACTTTGTGAATCAAAGTTGTAGATTATGCAATAGGCTACAAATTTCATGTTTTGACTTTTGCTTGAATCCAAATGAATCTTGGTGAGAAAGTGGGGCAAAGTTAGGAAAAAATTAGGGTTTTTCATAACTTAGAAAAATTCTAAGTTATGAAAAATCTTCATTTCAAACCCTAATTTGCAATTCTTGATTTCTTGATGAACAAGTTTCATGATTTGGCATGTTTTGATGAAAAATGAATCTTGACTCTTGATTTTGACCAAAAAGTCAAAGTTTGACTTTTCAGTATACAGTCAAAATTGATCAATTGACTGGGAAATTCAACTGTCAATCTTGTGCATTTGGGATCTTTTGAACTTGTTGAGCATGTCAAGACAATTCCATGGGGTCCTTGAGTCCATATGTGAGTTTGGTTTGCCATTGGCTAGGTCAAACAGTCAAAAATTGCCTTTCTGCAGTCAAAACCCTAAAAATGACCATTTTGCCCTTTTGGTGATCTGATCAAATTTCTTGTGGAATTGTGATCCAAACTTGATCAAATGGTCCATGTGAGTTCATAATGTTGATGTGGGTCAATTTCCATGAGGTTTGACTGTCAATTGGCCACAGTTGACGTTTTCCCCAATACAGTTGATTTCTAGGTCAACTGTCCGATTGACTAGGCAAAATTTGGAATCAAGACTTGAAACTTGATGTGGATAAACTTGGGAGTCCAATATGAAGCATGAAAGTCATATTAGGCATTTTAGGTCAAAACATCCTTGTGCAAACACAAACCCTAATTTGGGTCAACAGTGCAAAAAGGCTTTGTGATGAGAAATCATTGAGAGATGGGAGGGCAAATTTTGGGGTACAACAATGAGGTACATGCATTGTTTCAAATCCTAAACAGTGGAGTTATAAGGAAGATAATCCCTCGTCAACCCCTTCGAGCCAAAGAAGTAGGAGTTTTTCTCTTCGAAAATTAAAACCCTTAATCATAACCTGGGGCAGGGTAGTTCTCTCAGTTGATCCAGGTGCACAATGAACGACATCAAAGGAGTCCTTCCAAAACAAAAGACAGTGATGGTCCCGAATAATTATAAAGGCAGGTAGTCATTATCTCTCAGAAACAAGAGCCCACTAAGTCAAAACCTATGAAGGAGACTTACAAAACTGGGGCATCCCGCTGACTGTAATCACAAAAGAAACATTTCAGGCAAAAAAATAGGGATAACGAAATAAAAAAGAAAGAGGAATGATTGGCTATTCAAAATAAACTGTCAATGTCCAAACCATCACTGGTATATCAAAGCAAAGACTCAAACAAGGTCTAACGCACGATCAACTGAGTTTAGGTTTGAAGAACATCACGAAGAACGGGTGGGTACAAATAATTTGAGCCTTTATCCTTTGTTTCTTAAACCGTGAACCAGGCCACATTATAACCCTCAAAAGTCCTAGCTGAAGCATGGGTTAGTTCAAAATCATACTGTTACGAAAGGTATCCTGACTCCTTAAGGCTTGCGGTAAAATAACGAGTTGACATCACAGTTTACAAGATTCACTTGTTTTTATGAAAAAATGCATTTTCAAAAAAGACAGACATAAGCTTTGCATTTTTGAAATAATATTGTTTGCATATGACTATTTGTTCAGACAACATAGAAGTTCGCACGACGAATATCTAGTGAACAAAAGCTCTTCCAATACAGGGGCAAACATGATCATTGTCCATCATCTGGGGCAGTTAAGTCAAGATTAGGAGAATCTCTCGAAAGGCCAACCAGCTTGGGGCAAATCTCCATCTGGATCACTTGGGGTATTGGACGATCAAACGAAGATCTTCTGGTAGTAGGGCAACGCAACACTACCGGCAGGGGCACCTCCCTGTACTCTGAGAGCATGGACATAGTCGAAAAAAATACGGCGCATAATCAAAGACCCGCTAGGTTGACACACCTAGGAAAAAATAAGGGCTTCCCGGCGAACCAAAAGGGTTCGGGCAAAAATAAGGGATGAAATGAAAAAATTTGTACACCCGGCAAGTCGAAAACCTGAAAAGGCGGCTTGGGCAAAAATGGGTATCCCGGTGGACTGAAAACCCGAAAGGGCGGTCCAGGCAAAAGTTAGGGATCAAAAACGTACGACTATGTCTCGCTATCTCGTCACTAGACTACCAGAAGAAGATTTGTCAATCGGCAGTTGTCAAGCACCTCCACAGGTATCTTCTCCCGCAGAAACTGGGGCAATAAGAATTATCCAAGCGATCTAGCTGCTCTGTCCTCCAGGTACCAAGGTAGATTCAGCTGAAGAACATGACCAAGTTACCTCCACTCCCCGCAGAGTAAGACCAGATTCATCAATACTATCCCCGAGCAGAGTTGGTCTCTCATCAGCCCTAAAAAGGCATAATATCCCTAGCAAGTCAGTGGTACTCTCCCCAAGCAAAGCTAGTATACTGTCAGCCTTAAGGAAGTTGGGTATCCCCAGAAGATCTCAATATTCCCCAGCGGAGTATACATATGTTCCTAAGCAAGCATCCCCGGCAGTCTTAATGTTCCTCGACAGAAATATAAGATTGTTCCCCGGCGGAATACCAGACACCCCAGTGGAGCCACTTCCCCAGTACAGTCCAAAGGTTTCCCCAGGAGAGTTGAATCATCCTCCCTAGTAGATTCTGGAAGCTTATCCCCAGTAGAGTAGGAAGCTTATCCCCAGTAGATTCTGGAAGCTTGTCCCCTGCAGAGTACATATCTATTCCCGGCTTTATTCAAAGGTTATTCCTCGCCAGAGCTTATAACTGGGTTATCCTCAGCTAAATTACAACGGAAAGATCGTCCTCAAAGAAGTTCTTCCTATTCCCCAACGGAGTTCATCAAAATCCTCAACATAACTTATCAGCGGAATCCCCAGCGGAGTTCTCATCAAAACCTCAGTGAAGCATCTCTTCCCCACAAAGTATTTCCCCGCAGAGTAATCTCTCCAACAAGTGTATCCCCCAACGGAGTCATCTTCTCCTACCGGTTTATTCTTGCAATCGTCATCCCCGCGGAAACGAAGAACTCTATTCTTCAAACACCAGCCCAGGATTCAACAAACTTCCCGGAATCCGTCAAGGATTTATTTTCCTAGAAGAAAATACATTCATAAACATCACATCTTCATAAATTATAGCATGCATACGCATCATACGACACAATCTCATTTGTTTTGGAGAGCATCTTAAAATTATGCAGTTCATGCATCATGACATTGCATACAACTGATGTTTTGCCTTTTCAGGAAAAAGGTCAATCCAAAGATGATTACTATCAACTGTCGCAATTCCAGATTCGATTCCTGTATCTAGCCAGGGCATATCTGTGAGTAATTGATTGTAGATTCGACACCTGTATCCAGCCAGGGCATATCTACATTAAAGAGATTAAAGAGATAGCTGGGAAATGCTCTAGATATGGATGTTGTTCTTTTGCTTATTCAGATTTTCTCTTCAGAGATAGCTTGGAAATGCTCCAGATATGGACGCTATTCTTTTGCTTATTCAGAGATAGCTTGGAAATGCTCCAGATATGGATGCTATTCTTTTGCTTATTCAGAGTTTCTTCCCAGAAATGGCTTAGAGATGCTCCAGACATGGATGCTGTTCTTTTGCTTATTCAAACTTCCTTCTAGAGATAGCTTAGAGATGCTCCGGACACGGATGCTGTTCTATTTCTTATTCAGATGTCCTTCTAGAGATGGTTCAGATGCGACCCAGATATGGCTACATTCTGATACTTATTCAGATTCCTTCTCAGAGATGGCTTAGAAATGCTCCAGATATGGATGCTATTATTTTGCTTATTCAAGAGTTTCCTTTCAGATATAGCTGGGAAATGCTCTAGATATGGATGCTATTCTTTTGCTTATTCAGAGGTTCTTCTCAGAGATAGTTCAGATATGCTCCAAAACGGATGCTATTCTGTTGCTTATTCAGAGTTGCTTTTCAGAGATAACTTAGAGATGCTCCAACCACGGATGCTATTCTATTATTTATTCAGAGGTTCCTTCTAGATATAGTTCAGATGTGATCCAGACATGGCTACATTCTGATACTTATTCCAGATTCCCTTCTAGAGATAGTTCAGATGCGACCCAGATATGGCTACTTTCTGATACTTATTCCAGATTCTCTTTCAGAGATAGCTTAGAGATGCTCCCGATGCGGATGATATTCTATTGCTTATTCAGATTCCCTCTCAGATAGCTTAGAGATGCTCCGGACACGAATGCTATTCTATTGCTTATTCAGATATCCTTCTAGAGATGGTTCAGTTGCGACCCAGGCATGGCGACTTTCTGATACTTATTCCAGAATTCTCTTCAGAGATAGCTTAGAGATGCTCCTGACCCGGACGCTATTCTATTGCTTATTCAGATTCAAACTTCTAAAAGACAACTTAGAATGCTCTAGACCCAGAGGCTATTCTATTGTTTAGTCCAGATTCATTCAAAAGACATTCCAGATACGATCCAGATTCAGATGACATTCTGTCACCCAGTCAGATGCACTATGGACATACCCCAGACACGACGGTCATTCTACTACTCGTTTAGACGTCTGCAATTAGATATAGACTAGATATGCTCCAGACACGGAAGCTATTCTATTTCTTACTCAGATTCAACCATCCCAAATAGTCTCCAAATGGCATCTATAAGCCCATTCCCGACAAGGCTCTGTCACAGCTCCAGATGGCATCTATAAGCCCATCCCCCTATCCATCATATCTCCAAATGGCATCTGTAAGCCCATTCTCGCCATCACGCTGCTGATACCCTACTATGTGAGTGCAAATTTCTGGGCACTTTAGTGTTCAATCATCTTCCACCTTCGGATCACGAAAGGCACGCAAGCCAATCTACATCCTCAGGTCTAAGAAGATTGAACAGGGGAAACTGTTGCACCCCAAAATTTGCCCTTCCATATTCTTCAAGATTTGTCAAGATCAACCTCCAAATGATTCAAAACCTCTCAAGGGTTGCACAGTCCAATTGCCTCCTGACACAGTCAAAATTAGGGTTTTGGTTCTTGCAAGGAAGCTGAGGTTTTCAAGGGTCCAATCAAGTCCCATATGCATATATACATTGTCAAGCATCTACATGTCAAATTTCAAGGCTCACAGCATCAAATTGCATAGTCAAAAGCCCTAATTGCTTCACAGTCAATTGCAGGGGCAAAATGGTCATTTGACAGTAAAAAGTCAAAATTTTTGGTCAACATCTTATTTTGAAGCCACAATCATCATTTGATCAAATCTTGATCATGATTCCACAAGCATGGCTCAAAAATCATCAAGATGCAAACGTTTCTATTTTTGGACAGTTGGAAAAGTCAACTGTAACTTGACCAAGGCATAACTTTTTCATGGTTCATCAGAAAAATCCCATCCAATTCTCATTTTGAAGGGGATGACATTTCCTACAACTCATCTTCACATTCAAAGTCCAAGAAATGCTCTCATAAAAAGTTATCAATTTCTACATTATAGGTCAATTTCAAAAGTCAACAAAAAGGCACTTTAAGTCAAAGACCATAACTTGAGATTGGTAAATCAAAATGACATGGGACCAAAGGCATTGGTTAGAGGACTTCAAGACCTTTCCAAAATGTCCAAGAACATGTTCATAGCTTCAAAGTTGAGCAAGATATGCATTGGAGAAGTTGGGAATGTTTTGGGAACTTTCAAAAGTCAACTTTGCCTAAAACACTTCAATTTTGCTAATGGGCCTCAAATTCCTTCTTGAATCTTTACCCAAGTCTTATGAACGACCCATTAAGATTAATTTGATTTATTTTCTCATTTTTAATTAATTAATTGAATTTTTATTAATAATAATTCATTTAATTAATTTTAATTGTAGGAAAATTCAAAAGATATGATTTTTAAATCTTTTGTGATGCAAATAAGACTAGGGCAAGCTGGCAATTCGTGTGCACCTCAAAGACATCAAAATATCCATGATTGGTAAGGTTTTATCAAAGAAAAAGATTGAAAAAGATTTGATTGACAATCACATAATGAAACTTGAATACAATGGATTTATGGGCCTAAAGATGACCTAATTATCTTCATATACAAATGCTGAAGCAAACCCTATTCCTAAGGACGGGCAAGCTGCTGTGAAACCATAAAATCAAATTTCAAAAATTTAAGAGAAAGGGTGAAACTGAAATCTCACTTGCAACATCATTCAAAGCCTAAAAAAGATTAAAACGCATTGCTGACATTGCCAGGAACCTGTTGCCATCAAGAACAAGCCCTAACACTCAAGGAATCGTTCACAACAAGTCCCACGGTTTGGCTTATTTTCCAAATTTGCATATCATTATTCATGCGCTTTTAATCTATTTTTTGGGTTGATTTGTGTTAATAGGAACCTCCTGAAGTGATTGGTATAATCCAATTTGATTGTAGCATTCTGAATCGAAAACCACCATTGAAGAACCTTAGGGTTTCGAAGCTTGGATTTTGGGGTTTTTTACATACTGAAAAATTGGACCTTAAAACGTGCATGGTTGAATTCGTCAAGGCCAGACGAATTCAACCCAATCATCGCGCCCTTTTTATATAACCTGCAACGCTAATCGCTATTTTTCTCTTTTCCAGTTTGTGGGGGTTTAAAACCCCCGCTATCTGTTTGATATTTCTGCAGGTGAAACGAAGAAGGAGATGGCGTGTTGACGTGTGGTTGGTGGATTCAAATCTACGCGCGTTTTTCATTGTTTCCAGCATGGTTATTATTTTGCATATATTATATTTGTTACTCATTATGTTTACAAACGCAACGTGATGGTGGAGTGGCTGGAGACGTGGCTTGCAATCATTGGGACCTGGGTTCGATTCCCAGGTCCCCCATATCATTGTTAATATTTTTCCTAACACGTTCCAATGCAGCGCATGTCCAATAGTCCACCATAAACCTCAGCGCTCCACATGCCAAGTGGCCATGATCAACAATCTGAAGGCCAAGAAAGGAGGACTATCATGCACCCCAGTCAACCAGTAAGCGCCTGATCATGAAAGTCAACAAGGGGCTTGGTGTTCTTGGGCCAGAATTTCACAAATTCACCTCCATATGGGTCAACATACCCCCTTGGTTTGCTATTTTTGTTTTATTTTATTTTCTTCTAATTCTTTTAATTATTTAATTATTATTATTAATTCATAACCAAATTAATTTTTCATGATAAATCCAGAAATCAAAAATTGTAAATGTATTTTATTATTTATTAAATTCACTAATAATTATTTTTGTAAATAAATACTAACCATTAATTTAGTTTAATTTAGGCTTAATCTTAATCTTTTTTCTCAATAAATAAAATCATGTAGAATTAGGGTTTTGACAATTTACATTCATATTTTCTTGTTATTATCATTTATTAATTATTATTATTTTTGTACATAAAAATATAAATTAATTAATTTAGTAAATTAGGTTAACTTGGACTTTTCTTTAAATAATTAAAATAAACTTAGAACTAGGGTCTTTTCTTAAACTTTTAATTTTAATTCCTTTTTATTTTCATTAAAACATTAAAAACGTAAAAACATTTTTCTTTTTAATTATAATTAATTAGTAAACTAGGGTTAATTTTAATCATATGCAAAAGACAAAAAAACTCATAATTTCTCAAAAGGGTCAAAACCCTAGGACATCCTGATTTACTTTCTATTTCGCGCGTTATATTTTATTTGATTATTATGTAACTGCTTCTAGAATGTAATAGTAATTAGATTTACCGCTTTCTTTACTTTCCGCACTTTATCAAAACGGGTCTTTTTTTTGTTGGCAATGTATAGACCCGCGCCTTGTAATAGCGTAGCTTTACATTCCCGCACTTTAATTTTCCGCACTCCTAACTGTTAATACACATGAAAGACTGAATGACAAATTAAAAACAACTCGTAGCTCACAATTGCATGATCAAAGATAAACATAAACTGAATTAAACACACAAGCACATGCCACTTCTAGGGTACGCCTCACTCGTTGCCTCGAATGTGGTCATCGAGTATAAGGTGTCTTAGAGGTTGCCCTCCTGTCTAAAGATCCAGTCGCCTCGAAACGGCTGCCTCGGATAAAAGGATCTAGGACATTAGGGTTACTTCTAAGGTGTCCTACTATTGCTTCGGTGACCATAATGTCCCTAATAATCGAATTGACCCGAACACCTCCAACGGTGGTGCTACCTACCTCTCAATGGTGGGATAGTACTGTCTTAAGGACTCTTACACAGCCTAATTCCTTAGAGTAGGTAGATTTCTCCTGGGTACTTGCTCTTTTAAAACAACAAAAACAACTTTTCGCATCTACACTTTCAAAAGTTTTCAAACAAATACTTCATACACTCTTGAGGACTGATACAAGAGTTACCTAGAAGTTTTTCAAACTAAACTTTTTTTCAAAACCCACAAACACTTTAAAAGCAAACAATTTTTGAAAACATAGTGAGCAAGTACCTAAGAGCCCGTGGATAACCACAGAGAAAGGGTGCTAACACCTTCCCTTTCTATAAATCTACCTCCCGAACCGAGAAACATTCTCGAAAAGGAATTTTGCTGTGCTTTTGTCCTTTCCTTGTTGGAGAACATAAAAGACGGTGGCGACTCTTGCTTACCTGACATTTCGCTAACCAGCATTTCAAAACAATCAGTTCTATTTCTACCGACCACACCACCCATATAAGAGAAAAAACCTTGGGAAACATGTGAGGGAAAATTTTGCGGTACAACAGCTGCCCCTGTTCAATCTTCTTAAACCTGAAGATATAGATAGGCTTGTCTGCCTTTCATGACCTGAAGGTGGAAGATGATTGAACACTAGAGTGTCCAGAAATTTGCACTCGCATGAAATCACTGATGGTTGATAATGTCGATAATGGGCTTACAAATTCCATTTGGAGAAGATGACAGAGAGTCGTCAGAGATGGGCTTAAAGATGCCATCCAAAGTAGATGTTGATTTCACACATGGTCCCTTTAGGGGTTCCTATTACTGCTGTCTGAGGAGGAGTCCGTTGGGGAATATGGGTTTTTGTTGTTCTCCTGTTTGAGGAAAACTCTATAGGGAATAAAGTCTAGGAACTTCAGTTGTCCAAGGCTCTGCTGAAGAGTTATATCTAGAGAGATGACAGTTTGTTGTATTCTGGTTAGAAGTCCAAGCTTCCAGTAATTTACTGAGGATAATGGAATTAACCGTTATTTGGAAATGTATTAGAAAGAGCATGTGTAGGGCTGCTTCAAGATGAGCCCATGTTAGACTGCATGAGAAGAAACCCGTGTAATATTACTTTATCTGGTCATGTAAATAGCTTTCCTGTCTGGTTTCAAGTGTTGACAGATAGTTGTCCTGTCTGGTTTCGGGTATTAATTTGGAATTTGAAAATTATCGGTCATTGAGATACTTGTCCTGGCTAGTTTCAGGTATTAATCCACAGCCAGTCGTCCACAGATAGTTCTCCTGGCTTGCTACAAGTATTAATCTGGAACTTGAAAATTGTCAGTCGTTGAGATAGTTGTCCTGGCTTGTTACAGGTATTAATCTCTGACTTGAGAATGAAAGATAGTTTTTCTGGCTTGTTATAGGTATTAATCTTCAATATCTTCATGTAGATAATTCTCCTGGCTTGTTACAGGTATTAATCCACAGTCAGTCATCCATATATAGTTCTCATGTCTTGTTATAGGTATTAATCTGGAACTTGTTTTGCTGGTCACATAGATAGTTTCCCCGTCTGGTTTCGGGCATTAATCTGTGGCTTTCTATATTTGTTGGTAAACCTGTCTTATTTTAGGAGTTCATACCACTTGGTCATGCATATAGTTTTCCCTTATGGTTTTGGGCATTAATCTTTGACCTGCTGTAAAAGTTGATAGTGTTTGTATGTCTGCTAATTTAACCTGAAAAGTAAAATCAGTTTCATGCGATGTCATGATGTATGAATTGCAATATTCTCCCAAATAAATGAGATTGTGATATATGTATTTGTATGCACATGCCATGATGTATGAATATTGTGATACGGTGGCCAGAACCGGTCTGTTTTGAAATGCTGGTTTGCATTTTGCGTTTGTGTTCGCAAAATGTCGCGGTAAGCAAGAGTCGCCACTGACTTTTATTTTATCCAACAAGGAAAGGAAAAAAGCACAGAAAAATTCCTTTTTCGAGATTTTGAGTACGGGGGGTAGATTATAGAAATGGAAGGTATTAGCACCCTTTCTATCTGTGGTTTTCCACGGGCTCTTAGGTACTTGCTCATCATTTTTAAAATTGCTTGTATGTGTTTGATTTGAAAAAGTTTTTGTTTGACTTCGATTTAACCCTTGCTTCTGTCTTCAAGAGTGTTACGAAGTGTTTTTGAAAACTTTGTTTGAAAAGAGTGTAAGTGTGAAAAAGTTTATTTATTTTGAGTAAGTACCTACTAGCATCTACCTACTCGAAAAAGAAATTGTTCTATGTTCGTTTCCTTTAGACAGCACTATCCCACTATTAGTGAGTGGGTAGCACCGTCGTTGGAGTTTTAAAGGGTCAATTCGAAAGGGACGTACGATCACTAAAGCAATATTAGGACGTCTTAGTAATAACCCTAATGTCTTAAGATCAATATTCGAGGCAATAATTCTGAGGCAACCTTTTCGAGGCAACTTTGATCTTTGAGATAAAAGAGCAACCACTAAAATACCCTATACTTAATGATCGTTTACCGAAGGCAACCGAAGTGAGAGTATACCCTGTAATCTCAAGCCTAAACTCAACTTTAGTTTTGATGAAAGACAAACAAGCTAGTTTTATGAAAGACAAACAAGCACTATGGCAAGAAGGAAAAAAGTGGAATTAGCTTAAAGCATCATTCACTCAAATCTTCAAGGATCATGGCAAGAAATCAAGTATATCAATTCTCATTTGAACTACATTGATTAGAAATGCTCAAAAATGATATACACACTTGCCACAATACTTCACTTAAAGTATAATTTTTTTTTAAAGTTTTTCACTGATGTAAATCGATTAACATATGATGTAAATCGATTAACATATGATGTAAATCGATTTACACATGCTTTTTCAAAAACTGATTATTTCTGGCAGCAATCGATTTACATGAAGTGTAAATCGATTGATCACAGAACTGAGTTGAATTTTTAACACTTGTAAATCGATTTACACATCATGCTAATCGATTTACACTTCAAATTTTTTGAAAACAAGAACGTTACAAACCCGTGCAATCGATTTACATCTCATGCTAATCGATTTACACGTTGTAACTTTTGAAAAATTCTGAACTGGTTTCAAGATATCCTTCACACCTTTTCTCCAATAGATGCATGGTCATATATTGCATCCTCTCAAAGTTTTTCAAACAGAAAAGTGTCCATTTGGAAAGGTATCTTTATTACTTTAAATACTAAATCTTTAAAATTAAAAAACAACTCTTCTCTTATGCAATAATTCTGAACTTTGTAAAATATTCAAACTTCATATTTCTTAACTTTTAAGAACAAAGATTTTCTGCACTTTCACACATATAAGAACAGAAATATTTGAGCATTATCTAACCATTGTGTTATAGTTTGAATTGCTTACAAGAGAAGAAAGAAGAAACTTCATTGAAGTCACTCTATGTGATCAACATCTTTCAAGAAATCATATTTCAAAGAATTATACAAAGTGTAACTTATTTCCAGGATTGTTGGAATTAAGATTTAGAATACTTTTGTTCCTTGTTGTCCATTGTTGGAAACAAGAGGTATCTTTTGAGAGGATTGTTCTCAAGAGACTTATTGGAAATCCAAGAGGGTGTTCTTGGTATTTGTTAAAGTCTTTAGTTGATAAGACTAGGAAGAGTCTTGTAAAAGTTCTAACAAAATAGTGAAATCTCTTGCATGTTTGCAAGGGGACTGGACGTGCTTCTGGGGTGTGGAAGGAACCAGGATAAATCTCTGTGTCTCTTTACTTTCTGCACTTTACAGTTTTTCCAAAGCACTAAAACAAAACCAGAAAGTATAAAATAAGTCAAAAATCGACCACCACCTAATTCACTCCCCCTCTTAGGGCAATCTTAATCTTACAATTGGTATCAGAGCAGGTTATAGGTAACCTTCTCCTAGAGATCCAGAATGGCTTCCGCAAATCATCAACCCGTTTTCAGAGATGGTGGTAGTAACAACAAGCCTCCTCTATTCCGTGGTGAATATTTTGACTTCTGGAAAATACGCATGAAGGCGCATCTAGAAGCACAAGGAGAGGAGATATGGGATGCTGTTGAAAATGGTCAATTTATTCCGGTTACGGTAATCAATGGTGTTGGCTCTTCAAAGCCTAAAACTGCATGGGACGACGACAACAAAAAGAAAGTTCTCTATGACAAAAAGGCAATAAACCTTCTTCAAGGTGCACTTAGTATGGACGAATTTTTCCGTGTCTCGACATGCTAAACAGCAAAGGAAATATGGGATACCTTGGTACAAACTCATGAAGGAACGGCTGAAGTAAAAAGATTAAGTCTAAATACCCTAAGTCAAGAATATGAACTATTTCGAATGCAGCCCGGAGAATCCATTCTTGACTTACAAAAGAGATTTGTGCATTTGACAAATCACTTAAGTGCTCTTGGTAAAACCTTGACAAATGATGAACTCAACTTGAAAGTCCTCAGATCATTGACTAGGGAATGGCAACCAAAGGTAACGGCAATCTCGGAAAAGAAGAGTCTCTCCGCAATGACTTCCGCTACATTATTTGGCAAACTTCAAGAATACGAAACGGAACTCGGTAGACTTGAAAAACACGAGAATCTAGAAAAGAAGTCCAAAAACATTGCTTTAAAAATTGATTCAAAAGAAGTTATAAAAGAAGACAATCCGGAAGAAGATTAAAATTTCATGCTTCTTGTTAAAAGACTTGGGAAATTTTTTGGCAGAAATGACAAGGGCGGATCTCATGCACATAAGAGAAAGCACTTCAAGAAAAGAGAAGCCTCCACATCAACACAAGATGTCTCATGTTATGAATGTGGAAAGCAAGGACATATCAAGCCAAACTGTCCAAATCTCCCAAAGAAAAACGGATTCAAAGGAAAGGACTCAAAACAAAAGAAAGCCTACATAGCATGGGAAGATAATGATATGAGCAGTACATCGGAATCGGAAAGCGACGAATGTGCAAATTTAGCCTTAATGGCATCGCATCACTCCGACGACGAAGAAGAGGTTAGTAATGAATTTACTCTTTTTGATGATGATGTTCAAGGTGCAATTGATGAACTCTTGAAAGAATGCAAAAGTTTATACAAAAAGGTGTCAAACCAAGAAAAAGAACTTCTAATTTGTCTAGAAAAAATTGACACCATGACTAAAGATTTTGATCTTCAAAAACAGAATTTTATAAAAGAAAAGGAAAACTTTGCATGCTCCAAGTGTGAATCAAATATCTTTCAAATTACTCAATTGAAAAGAGTCATTGAACAATATGAAAAAGGAAAAATAGGGTTGGAAGGATTACTGAGCCAACAACGTTATCCAAATGATAAAAGAGATCTTGGTTATGTGAATTCTAAGAAACCGAGTAACAATCCCACTGTTTTTGTAAAGGCTAGTAATAGTTCCAATCCCAAGATAGTAGAAAAGAAGCAAGTTGTTCATAATCATCAAAAGAAAAATCCTAATGTATCTAAAAGGAAACAAATTCCTAGATACAAGAGCAAATTTGTTCCAAACTATTTTTACTGTGGTATTATTGGACACACACCTAATGCATGCTATATTAGAAATTTCAGTATGGCTAGTGGACACTATGCATGGGTGAAAAAGGGAACTAAATATGAAGGACCCAAGGCAACTTGGGTACCTAACAAGAAATAATTTGTTTTTGTAGGTATGCTTAAAATCCACATCAAATCTTTGGTATCTTGACAGTGGATGTTCAAAGCATATGACAGGAGATGTACACCAATTTTCATATCTAGTACATAAAGCCAAAGGGTATGTCACCTATGGAGACAACACCAAAGGAAAGATTCTTGGAGTTGGAATAGTTGGCACACCTCCATCCATTCAAATTGAGGATGTTCTCTATGTTGAAGGATTAAAGCACAACCTTCTTAGCATAAGTCAACTTTGCGATAGAGGGTTCAAAATCAAATTCAACAAAGAAGAATGCCTTATTATGGATGAGGCAACCAATGAGGTAAAACTCAAAGGTATAAGATCTAACAATATTTTTATGATCACTTTAGATGATTTGTCTATAAAGGTACAATGTCTTATGGTAAACAACCATGACGCTTGGTTATGGCACAAGAGGATTGCTCACATTCACATGGAGCACTTGAACAAATTGGTTAGGCATGACTTAGTTATTGGTCTACCAAAGATGAAGTTCATCAAAGACAAATTATGTAGTGCATGCCAAAAGGGCAAACAGACCAAATCAACTTTCAAACCAAAGAATATGGTTTCAACAACAAGACCACTTCAATTGTTGCACATGGATCTTTTTGGTCCATCTAGAACAAGAAGCTTCAGAGGTAACATTTATGCTTTAGTTATTGTAGATGATTTTTCCCGTTTTACTTGGACTTTGTTTTTAGTGCACAAAAATGAAACATTCAAGGCATTCAAGAGATATGCAAAACAAGTTCAAAATGAGAAGTCATTAAAGATAACATCAATCCGAAGTGATCATGGTGGAGAGTTCCAAAACAATTTGTTTGAAGAATTTTGTGAAGAAAATGGGATCTTCCACAATTTTTCAGCACCAAGAACTCCACAACAAAATGGAGTAGTTGAAAGGAAAAATAAGTCTTTGGTGGAGCTTGCAAGAACCATGCTAAGTGACTCAAGTTTGCCTAAATATTTTTGGGCGGATGCGGTAAGCACGACATGTTACGTAAGCAATCGCGTGATCATAAGACCTATACTAAAGAAAACTCCATATGAGATTTACAAAGGAAGAAAACCAAATATCTCTCACTTTCACATTTTCGGGTGCAAATGCTTTGTCCTTAACAACGACAAAGACAATCTCGGTAAGTTCGATGAAAAATCGGATGAAGGTATTTTTCTTGGTTACTCCCTTTCTAGCAAAGCTTTTAGAATTTACAATAAAAGAACTTTAACTATAGAAGAATCAATGCATGTTTCTTTTGATGAATCTAACACCTCCAAGGAGGAAGTTGTTATTTGTGATGATGATGATTCTATAGATTTACCTCATGAGAATTCATGCGAAGGTGGAAAAATCGTCAACCCGGAACAAACACATGAACTTTCACATCAAAATGAAAATGATGATGGTCTTATTCAAGAATGGAGAACTCATCTTGATCATCCAATTGACAAAATAATTGGAGATATTAGAAAAGGGGTATCTACTCGACTAAATCTTAAGGATGCGTGCTTAAATATGGCTTTTGTATCTCAAGTTGAACCTACTAAAGTGGCTCAAGCACTAGAAGATGATCAATGGATCCTTGCCATGCAAGAGGAGCTAAACCAATTCGAACGGAACGAAGTTTGGGAACTTGTTCCTAATCCAGGAAATAAACGTATCATTGGAACCAAATGGGTATTCAAAAACAAGATGGATGAAAATGGTATAATCACTCGAAACAAGGCAAGACTAGTTTCTCAAGGATACAACCAAGAGGAAGGAATTGATTTTGAAGAAACTTTTGCTCCGGTAGCACGTTTGGAAGCAATAAGACTACTACTTGCATATGCATGCTCATTGGACTTTGAACTCTTTCAAATGGATGTAAAAAGCGCATTTCTCAACGGATTCATAAATGAAGAAGTCTATGTAAAGCAACCTCCCGGATTTGAAGACTTCAAACATCCTAATCATGTCTTCAAATTGAAGAGAGCTCTCTATGGGCTGAAGCAAGCACCAAGGGCATGGTATGAGAGACTAAGCGCATTCCTATGTGAAAAAGGGTTTGTGAAGGGTAAAGTTGATACCACTCTCTTCATAAAAAATGTTAATCATCATACTTTACTTGTACAAATCTATGTAGATGATATTGTTTTCGGTTCAACTAACCAAAATACGTGCAAGGAATTTTTATCTATGATGCAAGGAGAGTTTGAGATTTCTATGATGGGAAGATTGAATTTCTTTCTCGGTCTTCAAATTAAGCAACTCAAACACGGTATCTTCATTAACCAATCGAAATATTGCAAAGACCTTATAAAGAAGTTTGAGATGGAAAGTAGCAAAGAGAGTGAAATTCCTATGGGATCCAGAACCTATCTTGATCCAGATGAATCAGGGAATTCTATTGACATAACTAAGTATCATGGAATGATTGGCTCACTCCTCTATTTAACAGCAAGTAGACCTGACATCATGTTCAGCGTTTGCCTATGTGCAAGATATCAAGCCAATCCTAAAGAGTCTCATCTTGCAGCAGTCAAGCGCATAATAAAATATCTCAAAGGAACAACCAACGTCGGATTATGGTATCTGTTGTACCCCAAAATTTTCCCTCCCATATTCTTCAAGATTTGGCAAGGTCATGGTTCAAAATCTCCAGGGTTGCACAGTCCAATTGGCTCCTAACACAGTCAAAATTAGGGTTTTGGTTCTTGCAAAGAAAATGAGGTTTTCAAGAGTCCAATCAAGTCCCATGTGCCTATATACATTGTCAAGCATCCATATGTCAAGTTTCAAGACTCACATCATCAAGTTGCACAGTCAAAAACCCTAATTGCTTCGTAGTCAACTGCAGGGGCAAAATGGTCATTTGGCAGTCAAAAGTCAAAATTTTTGGTCAACATCTTATTTTGAAGCCACAATCATCATTTGGTCAAGTCTTGACCATGATTTCACAAGAATGGCTCAAAAATCATCAAGGTGTCAAAAGTTTCTATTTTTGGACAGTTGAAAAGTCAACTGTAACTTGACCAAGGCATAACTTTTTCATGGTTCATCAGAAAATTCCCATCCAATGCTCATCTTGAAGGGGAAGACATTTACTACAACTCATCTTCACATTCCAAGTCCAAGAAATTCTCTCACAAAAAGTTATCAATTTCAACATTATAGGTCATTTTCAAAAGTCAACAAAAAGGCACTTTAAGTCAAAGACCATAACTTGAGATTGGTAAATCAAAATGACATGGGACCAAATAAATTGGTTAGAGGACTTCAAGACCTTTCCAAAATGTCCAAGAACATGTTCATAGCTTTAAAATTGAGCAAGATATGCATTGGAGAAGTTGGGAAATTTTTGTGAAATGGCCAAAGTCAATTATCCTTGAAACTTCATTTTTGACAAAAGGGGCCCACTTTTTCCACTTGGTTCAGCTTGGCCATGCCTCCCACGTGTCCCACAATTTATTTCAAGAATAAAAATTAATTTTTCCATCTTTATTTAATTTTATTTGATTTAATTCATTTTAAATCTTTAAAATTCAAATAAAAATCAAAGAAATTAATGGAGGGATATTTTGTGGCTTGAATAGATTTGATACACCATGAAGTACTTACTAAACTCGTGCAAGACCTATTCCAAGCATAGAAATTCAAAATTGAAGCAAATATGGCAAGTGGTTTAATGGTGTTCATGGCAAAATCAAAACTTCATTGCAAAGGCTTAATGACCATTATTCTGATTGATACTCATTACAAAACACATATGCAAGCTTCTCCCATAACAGACACGAGCTAGAACACTCAGAAACGGCCAAGCAAATTTCAAATTTTCAAGAGAAAAAAGTGAAACTGAAAACCACTTTACAGTGCAATTCAATCTTCCCTTTTAATCCAAACACGTTCCTTACATCCCCAGGAACGATTTGCAATCATTAACAAGTCAAAAACCTCAAGGAATCACTCATCACGCCCCCACGGTTTGTTCAAAATTTTGAGAAACGAAATTCCATTTTTACGCCTCATTAATTCATTTTGAACATTGTTATGCATTGCTGACACCATTACGAAACTTTCTGTATGTTTTAATTGGATTATAAGGCTGTAAAACGCAAAGTGCCATGGTTGGTTTCTAGGTTTTCAGAGCTTCGAATTTGGGGTTTCTCTCATGCTGTAAAATTAAAACTCCAAACAGGCATGGTTGAACTCAGCATAATAAGACGAATTGAATGGGATCCTCGCGCCTTTTTTATGTTGTCCCAATTTCTAATCGCTATTTTTTACTGTTGAAATTAGTGGCGGTTTAAAACCCCCGTTATTTTCCTGTGTTTTTTTATTTCAGAACGAAGATGATGGTGGCGTGGCAACCAGGGAGTGGGACATTCAAATTGGCGCGCGCGTTTCAGCATATAGGGCACTTATTTCATATGTTCTTTTGTTTCTATTATGTTTACAAATAAACGTGTTTGGTTCAGTGGCTGGCTATGTGTTTGGTAAGCGTTGGGACCTGGGTTCGATTCCCAAGTCCCCCTATAATTTCCATATTATTTTTTTCAATGCTTTCCTGTGCAGATTCCAAGATAAGGTGCACCATAAGCCTCACATCCCAGCGCTCCAAGTGTCCACAGATGCAGATCCAAAGGATGAAAGGTGACGAATACCATGTGCTCAGTCAGAGTATGCTGCAGGCAATCAAGAAAAGTCAACAGGCCTTGTTCAAATGGGCCTCAAATCTCAATCCAACACCCTCAAATTCCAGCCACACCCCCTTGGGTTCTAATCTTCCTTTTTTTATTTTTGCCATTTTTCATTTTTTATTTGCCTTATTTTCTTATTAACAATTAATTAACCAACTAATATTTTCATAAAAAAAAAATAGAATTAACATTATTATTATTATTATTCTCATATTATTTTTGTAAATAAAATATTAACAAATAAATAGATTAAATAGGAAATTTTAATTTCTTTTCTTAATAATTAAAATAGATTTAGAATTAGATAAAATTAACTTTTAATTTTATTACTTTTTGTTTTATTTCATAAAAAACATAAAAAACACAAAAAATATATTTTCTTTTAATAAATTAATTAATTAGTTTAACAATTAGTTTTTTAATTTCATTTAATCACCAAAAAGACCAAAAAAATTCAATTTCTTTTCTTAAAAGGGTCAACACCCTTAGGACATTCCCGATTCTTTCTTTCGCGCGCATTTTAGTTTTAATTCATTATTTTGATTATTTCTGTAACTGCCTCTGGATGTAATAGTAATTAGGATTTTACTGCTTTATTTACTTTCCGTACTTATTTACCAAAAACGGGTCTTTGTATTTTTGGCGATGTATAGACCCGCGCCTTGTAATAGCGTAGGATTTATGTTTCCACAATTTACTTTCCGCACCCCCTAACTGTTAAATGCATGAAAGAATGTATGGTAAATAAAAACAACTCGTAGCTCACTAATTACAAAGACAAACATTAACTGAATACAACACACAAAGCACATGCCACTCTTAGGGTACGCTTCACTCGTTGCCTCGAAACGTGGTCATCAAGTATAGGACGTCTTAGAGGTCACCCTTTGTCTAAAGATCCAGTTGCCTTGAAACAGTTGCCTCGAAACGGTTGCCTCGGATTAAAAAGGATCTAGGACATTAGGGTTACTTCTAAGGTGTCCTAACTGTTGCTTCGGTGACCACACTGTCCCGATAATCGAATTGACCCGAACACCTCCAACGATGGTGTTACCTACCTCTCAATGGTAGGATAGCACTATCTGAAGGATACTTACACAGCTTAATTCCTTAGGGTAGGTAGATGACTCATGGGTACTTGCTCTTTTCAAAAAAACAAACAAAATACTTTTCACACCTTACACTTTCAAAAGCTTTCAAAACAAATTTTTCAAACACTCTTGAGGACAGATACAAGAGTCATTCAGAAATCTTTCAAAAAAACTTTTTTCAAACCCACTCACATTTGAAAAGCAAACATTTTGAAAACATAAGAGCAAGTACCTAAGAGCCCGTGGATAACCACGGATAGAAAGGGTGCTAACACCTTCCCTTTCTATAAATCTACCTCCCGAACCGAGAAACATTCTCGAATAAGGAATTTTGTTGTGCTTTTGTCCTTTCCATATTGGAGAACATAAAAGACGGTGGCGACTCTTGCTTAACGCGACATTTCGCGAACCAGCTTAAAAAACAGTCAGTTCTATTTCCACCGATCACAGAACTGGCGACTCTGCTGGGGACAATTTAAAGTGAGGTGTACCTTAGGATTAGACCACTCTTTGTTTTCAATTGCTTGCTTTGCTTGATTTAATATTGTGGGCCTGTTTTGGGAGTTTCATAGATCCTAACCCGGATCTGGGGAATACCTTCTAGAAAGTAGCAACAAACTATGAGGGAACTGTGCGGGGTATACCGACACGGTTGAAGCAGTTTGCTACGTTGATGTGGCACTTTGGTGAGTACCGGTAACCCTTGAGTCAAGTCAAGGAGAGTACGGGGCCGCCGCGTGGTGTCATGAAGCATCAACTGACCTTAGGAACCTTACTTGACCATCCTGGCCTCTTTAGGGGTAGTGAGATGACTGACTTTGGTGCAGTCCGAAGTTGGTTGATACTCGATACTACACTCATTGAGGGTTGTTTTCTTGGAATATTTTGATCGCCAGTCCAGTGGCTAAATCAAAACAATGAACACAGAAAACAACCCAATGATATTGAGCTCCTTAGAACCCAGTTACTTTTGATAGGACAGGTTTTTGAGCCCACCAACTTCAAGAGGGTAGTACCCCAAACTTCATGCTGGCCTAAACTCTAAGGGTTGTCTTGTGTGACTTGTGTGCTTTCAAACTTGACTACTTGCATGCTTGTTATCTAACACATGAGTTTCTTGCAGGGTTTGTTTACAGTCCTTAACCTGGACTCATAACAGGGTTTACTTACATCACTCCACGCATAGCATAACATCATACCATCATACCATTGCATACATCCTACATAAGGACTAATCCATTTCAAGGACCTCAAAGGCTTGTGATGCAGGTCATGATGTCTAGCAAGGGGAAAAGGGGATTTATTTTCCTCTAGCCAAGGTTGTTCGGAGATCAAAACATGATAACTTGAGTCAGGGGCTATGACCCACTCGATATGGTGAGCCTTGACTCTTGAAGAAGGACTCTTAACAATATGCAGATCCTTCAATCAAGCCACCGGATTCAAATTCTAACAAATTTTCTTGTCTACCCCACGAGGTCCTTGAAAACATTGCATGCATATCATACATATCATTGCATTACAGGTACCCTTGTTACAGGTCGCTTACCTTCTTCGCTGTTTATTTCAGCAATCATCATGAATCCTGAATCATCCAATGAGAAAGCTATCAAGGCCCTCCAGGCCCAGAACGCCCAGTTCCAGGAGCTGGTCATGAGCTTAGCCCAAGGACAACAGGAATTGAAGACTCTGCTTTTGAAGAAAAAGAAGAAGAGGACTGTTTTGTTCAACCCTAGACGCAGATCTAGGAATACACTGCAGAATGAAGCTGAGCGGACTACTCCATCTGTTGGGGAAGGCAGTCACCAAGGGAGAGAGGTCCCTAGTCCTGTGGTCTCTGACACCGAGACAGACTTCAACGATGAACAGTACCCTCCTGCTGAGGATTAGTACAAACAACTGGAGGACAGGTTAAATGCTATAGAGATTCAACGTGTGCCTGGGTTGGATTTTGGAGACTTGGGGTTATCTTCTGGGGTGGTGATCCCGCACAAATTCAAGGCGCATGCCTTTGTGAAGTATGACGGGGCTTCCTGTCCTAAAATGCACCTCCACTCTTATGTAAGGAAGATCCAGCCTTACACAGCAGACAAGAACTTATGGATCCACTTCTTCCAGGAGAGTCTTTCAGGGACTCATCTCGAATGGTTCTATCAGCTGGATGGAACCAACATTCGTAACTGGGAGGATTTGGCCACTACTTTTTACAAGCAGTATCAATATAATTCCGACCTTGCTCCCACGCGTACCCAACTCCAGGGTATGTCACTGGGAACGGGTGAAGGTTTTAAGGAGTACACACAGAAATGGAGAGATCTGGCTGGAAGGGTGCAGCCACCGTTGACGGATCGTGAACTAGTGGACATGTTCTTGGGGACCCTATCTGGTCCATTCTTCAACCATCTCATTGGTAATTCCTCTGCTGGGTTTACAGACCTGATCCTGACTGGTGAAAGGATCGAAGCTGGTATAAAATCGGGAAAGATACAGAAGGGTGCCTCCTCAAATACTGAAAAGAAGCCCTTCAAGAAGGAGGCCAGTGCTGTGTATGGTCCCAGGAGACAGAACAAACCAGAACGCCGCCAAGATGTCAACGCAGTGGTTATTTCTAAGCCTGCTGTTGCTCCTCAGCAATACAACCAGCCAAGAGCTGAGAGGCCCAAAAGGCAGTATACTCGGCTCAGCATGACTCTCTCTCAGATCTTACCACAACTACTGACAACTAGCCTGGTAATTGTCAAGGAAGCTCCAAAGATGGTAAACACAGCATCTCCGAAATACAACCCCAACGCCCGCTGCGCTTATCACTCTGATAGCCCGGGACATTCTACTGATGATTGTTGGGCCCTAAGGAATAAGGTCCAGGACCTTATTGATGCCAAGGAAATACAATTCGAGGCGCCCGAAAGGCCAAATGTTGTGACCGCTCCCATGCCCCAGCATGGAGTGAATGCTGTTGAGGAGGATCTGTATGTAGCTTCTGTGGATGATGTTACTACTCCGTTGTTAACCGTCAAGAGGAACCTGTTGCTAGCCGGTTTATTTTCGGGATGTAGTAAAGGTTTCCATTTATGTGCTGATTCACCTGCTGGTTGTCCTTTGCTGAAGTCAGGCGTCCAAAACCTGATGGATAGTAAAGAGATCTTGTTCAAGAAGACTGCCGTTCCTGCTGCCCCTGTTGAAGAAGTTTCAATTGTTACCATTTTCAACAACCCTTCCAAGGCTCCTTCAAAGAAGCCTATCAAAATTTTGCCTGTTCACAAGATTGCTCCTATAACCATTACTGTTCCGGGGCCCATCCCCTACAAGTCTGATAAAGCTCTCCCATGGCACTATGGGGCAAATGTTTATGTTCTGGGAGTGAAGCAAGAGTTCAATACTGGTACCGGTGTCACCAACATCACCGGGCCTGCTAAGTTCACTCGTAGTGGAAGGCTGTTCTCACCAGACATTGCACCTCCAGCAATTCAGAGGCCTCTTGTCATCACACCTGCCAGTGTGCCTGTTTCCCCCCTGATCAAGTTCCTACCCCTGCTGCCGAGTCATCTGACGCTCGGGGCAAGGGGATTGCTACTGATGTGCCTGCCCGGATGGAGACACCGAAGACCACTGTTGAGGCTTCCAAGCAAGAGATGGAAGAGATCCTCAAAATTATCAAAAAGAGTGATTTCAACATCGTTGAACAGCTGGGGCACACCCCCTCTAAAATCTCTATGCTATCACTTTTGCTGTGTTCAGAGGCCCACGCCAAGGCCCTGATTGCTTTCCTGAAGACGGCCCACGTACCACAAGAAACGTCTGCTGATCAATTCACCGACTGTGTGGCCAACTTAACTGCTGACAATGGTCTGGGTTTCTCTGACGCTGATCTGACGGCCAAGGGGAAGAACCATAATGATGCCCTGCATGTCTCCATTGAATGCATGGGCACTACTCTTGCTCACGTGCTGGTTGACACTGGCTCTTCGCTAAACGTGCTACCCAATAAAGCTCTAGATAGGCTGGACTGTGAGGGTTTAGAGCTCAAACCAAGTAACATCGTTGTTCGGGCCTTTGACGGGTCCAAAAGGATGGTACATGGTGAAGTTGACATCCCATCAGGGTTGGTTCACAAGTCTTTGATTCAAAGTTCTATGTGATGGATATCCGACCGTCCTACTCTTGTCTGCTGGGTCGTCCTTGGATCCACAAGGTAGGGGTTGTGACTTCAACTTTACATCAGAAGCTCAAATACCCGGTCAGGGGAAGATCGTAACAGTGCAAGGGGAAGAGGAATATATGGTCAGCCACCTCAACTCCTTCAGGTATGTAGAAATGGATGGGGAGTTCATTGAGACCCCTTTCAACACTTTGAAGAGGTGCCTCAAACGTTGGCAGCAGCATAAACAGTGACTGAAGAGGGTTCTCCTTTGAAGATGGCCTCCTTAAAGGACGCCCGGGCTGTGATCGAGAAGGGTGAGTGCGCAAACTGGGGCAGGCTTCCTGATTTTACTCCAAAGACTGACAAGTTTGGGCTGGGTTTCACTGCGGAGGCTCAGAGGGCTGTACGTAAAGCAAGGGTTGGAAGACCTCCCGTATTCATCACCAACCCGGGAGTGAATGCTATTGAGGACGAAGCGGACGAATCTGAATTCGACAGCTGGATCTACCCGACGACCAACGGTGGACTTAGCAACTGGACTGCAAAAGACTTTACACCTATTACTTTTGTCACCCAGTAATGAACTTCTTTGTTTTGGATTTGTAATAAAAAATAATTTGAAACTTTATGGCCCGATGTCTTACCCGGGGCACCGTGGTTTTATTTGTGAGGGCTTGTTATTTGTCACTTCCATATATCATGAATAAAAGCATTGGACGTTTTTCACATTTCAAATCTTGCGCTCCCTTTTCTTTCTTTATATATTGCAAAACAGCTATATTTACACACACTCACCCATACAGGTTTCAATCCACTCTGGATCTCACTGGTAACGACTCTGCTACTTCCAGTTATGACTTCGAAAATCCGATCAACTTAGCCGAAGACGAAGGTGAAGATGATTGCGAAGTGCCTGGCGAACTTGCAAGACTGTTACTCCAGGAAGAGAGGGCCATTCAGCCACATGAAGAGCCAGTGGAAACGGTAAATCTGGGTACTGAGACAGACAGAAAGGAAGTCAAGATTGGTGCCAATCTAGAGCTCAGTGTGAAACAACGATTGATCCAGATGCTACATGACTACATGGAAATCTTTGCCTGGTCCTACGAAGACATGCCTGCGTTGGATACCGACATTGTGGTTCATCACCTGCCTACCAAGGAAGACTGCCCTCCGGTTAAACAGAAGGTCCGCCGTATGCGTCCAGAGATGTCTGAGAAAATCAAGGCTGAGGTTATGAAACAATTTGATGCCGGGTTTCTAGCAGTGACTTCTTACCCTCAGTGGGTTGCCAACGTGGTTCCAGTGCCGAAGAAAGATGGTAAGGTCAGGATGTGTGTTGATTACAGGGATTTGAACAGGGCGAGCCCTAAGGATGATTTCCCTCTGCCTCACATCGACGTTCTGGTTGACAATACTGCTCAGCACAAGGTGTTCTCCTTCATGGACGGTTTCTCCGGATATAATCAAATCAAGATGGCTCCTGAAGACATGGAGAAGACCACTTTTGTTACTCAGTGGGGCACCTTTTGTTACAAGGTCATGCCTTTTGGATTAAAAAATGCTGGGGCAACCTACCAACGTGCCATGGTTACTTTGTTTCATGACATGATCCATCATGAGATAGAAGTATATGTCGACGATATGATTGCAAGGTCCCAAACTAAGGAGGAACACCTTGACCATCTGCACAATCTGTTTGACCGTCTGAAGTTGTACAAACTAAAGTTGAACCCAAACAAGTGCACCTTCGGAGTGAGATCTGGAAAACTGCTAGGGTTCGTCGTAAGCGACAAAGGTATTCAAGTGGACCCTGCCAAGGTGAAAGCCATACAAGAGATGCCAGCTCCCAAGACAGAGAAAGAAGTCAGAGGCATCCTAGGACGTCTGAATTACATTGCCCGATTCATCTCGCACCTAACTGCTACTTGTGAACCAATCTTCAAGCTGCTGAAGAAAGATCAAGTAGTACGTTAGAATGATGAATGTCAGGCTGCCTTCGACAAAATCAAAGAGTATCTTCAAGAACCACCCATTCTTATGCCACCGGTTGAAGGGAGACCTCTAATCTTATACTTGACAGTACTTGACAACTCAATGGGGTGTGTGCTGGGGCAGCATGACGAGTCTGGCCGAAAAGAGCATGCTATTTATTACCTTAGCAAAAAGTTTACCGACTGTGAGACCCGATACTCACTGCTCGAGAAAACTTGCTGCGCTTTGGTATGGGCTGCTCGCCGGCTAAGATAGTATATGTTGACTCACACTACTCTGTTGATTTCAAAAATGGATCCAATCAAGTACATATTCGAAAAGCCTGCCTTGTCCGGAAGAATAGCAAGATGGCAAATGATCTTGACGGAATACGATATCCAGTACACGACTCAGAAAGCAATCAAGGGAAGTGTAATGGCAGACCATTTGGCACACCAGGAAGTGGACGACTACCAATCTATGAACTTTGAATTTCCAGACGAGGATATCATGGTAGTGACTGATTGTGAAGTACCTGGACCGGATGAAGGACCTGAGGAAGGATCCCGATGGTCTATGCACTTTGACGGAGCCTCAAACGCTTTGGGTAACGGTATCGGCGCTGTGATCATATCCCCTCAAGGCACTCATACTCCACTCACCGCCCGGCTATGTTTCAACTGCACTAACAATATGGCGGAGTATGAGGCATGCATCATGGGTCTTCAAGCTGCAATTGACCTAAGGATCAAGTTTCTGAGTGTCTTCGGAGATTCCGCTCTCGTGATCAATCAGATCAAAGGCGAGTGGGATACGAAACACCCAAACCTTATTCCTTACAAAGAGTGTGTGTTGACATTGATCCCCCATTTCACAGAGATAACTTTTGAACACTTCCCAAGAGAGGAGAATCAGCTGGCGGAGGCGTTGGCTACGATGTCTTCTATGTTCAAAGTCAAATGGGATAACGAGGCTCCCCGGATCATTATCTGGAAGTTGGACGAACATGCATATTGCTGCGATCTTGAAGTCGAAGAGGTAACTGAAAAACCCTGGTATCATGAGGTGAAGAGGTATCTGGAAGCTCAAGAATACCCCGAGGGTGCATCTGTCAACGACAAGAAGTTTCTGAGAAGGTTCGCAGCAAAGTTCTTCCTCAGCAACGACATTCTCTACAAGCGAAACCATAATTCAACTTTACTACGTTGTGTGGATAAGACTGAAGCAGAAAATATCATGGCAGAACTACACGAAGGTACCTTCGGAACACATTCCAGTGGCCACACCATGGCAAAGAAAATCCTTCGGGCGGGATATTTCTGGTCCACAATGGAAGCCGACTGTTACCGACACTCTCGGACATGTCATAAATGCCAGATATATGTTGATAAGGTGCACGTTCCTCCGGTTCCTCTGAACGTCTTGACAGCACCTTGGCCTTTTGCAATGTGGGGCATTGATATGATCGGTGAGATCAGACCTACGGCATCCAACGGGCATCGCTTCATCCTGGTGGCGATCGATTACTTTACAAAGTGGGTTGAAGCAGCTTCCTACGCTACCGTAACCAAGAATGTCGTGGCACGGTTCATTCGGCATAACCTGATCTGTCGATACGGCGTCCCAGAAAGGATCATTACGGACAATGGTACCAATCTTAACAATAAGATGATCGCTGAGCTCTGCGAGCAATACAAGATATAGCACCACAACTCTTCCCCTTACCGGCCGAAGATGAATGGGGCTGTAGAAGCGGCGAATAAGAATATCAAAAAGATTGTGCAGAAGATGACAGTGACCTATAAAGATTGGCACGAGATGTTACCGTTTTCTCTTCATGGGTACCGTACCTCAGCAAGAACGTCAACCAGGGCAACTCCCTTTTCCTTGGTCTATGGCATGGAGGCAGTCTTGCCGATTGAAGTCCAGATACCCTCTCTCCGGATAATGAAGGATGCAGGCTTGAGCGAGGATGACTGGATCAAGACTCGACTTGATCAATTAAACCTAATTGACGAAAAGAGACTCACTGCTATTTGTCATGGTCAAACGTATCAAAAACGGATGATCAGGGCATTTAACAAGAAAGTCAGACCACAAGAGTATCAAGTTGGGGACCTGGTAATCAAGCGCATCATTCTTCCTCAAAGTGATCCCAGGGGCAAGTGGACCCCCACATACGAAGGGCCATTTGTGGTTAAACATGTCTTCTCAGGAGGAGACATGATTCTAACCACCATGGATGGTGACGACCTTCCTCACCCCGCCAATGCAGACATAGTAAAAAGATACTACACATGATAAAAGACCCGCTAGGTTGACATACCTAGGCAAAAATAAGGGCTTCCCGGTGAACCAAAAGGGTTCGGGCAAAAATAAGGGATGAAATGAAAAAAAATCTGTACACCCGGCAAGTCGAAAACCAGAAAAGGCGGCTTGGGCAAAAATGGGTATCCCGGTGGGCTGAAAACCCGAAAGGGCGGTCCAGGAAAAAGTTAGGGATTAAAGCGTAATACTATGTCTCATTGGATCACCTTGCATCCAGAATCCGGTATCGACTACCAAGTTCAGACGGTATCGATCAGTCAGCTTCATCGTCAACTGAGCAGCAAAGTGATGAGACGCTTGAAGACATAAAGGCGATAGCAGAGTTGGAACCCAGTGGGATTTTTCACACAGCTGTTTTGTTTTCCTTTGTACAAATTGTATAAAACTCTATGTTGTTCGGCGACGTTCTCTTACTAGGACGTCAGCCTCTTGTACATAAACGCCTATTTACAGGCAAATTCAAAAATCAATACAAATTCACTTTTTCAGACAAGTTGCCAATTGTTTTTCCTTTTTCTGTTTTGTTTTGCGAAGAACGTCCGATGTTCAATTGTGATATATGCATTTCACACTAATTGCTAACTCATAAAATATTTGCATGCGAAACAAAGGATTGATTACAGGTGACATCAGAAACAGGGGGCAATAATGAGTTGTCTAAGCGATCTGGTTGCTCTGTCCACCAAGGTAGGTTCGGCTGAAGAATGTAACCAAGATACCTTCACTCCCCGCAGATTAAGACCAGAATCAATAATACTCTCTCCCAAGCAGAGTTGGTCTCCCACAAGCCCTACAAGGCACAATATCTCCAGCAAGTCAGCGACACTCTCCCCAAGCAGAGTTAGTCTACAGTCAGCCTTATGGAAGATGGGTATCCCCAGAAGATCTCAATATTCCCCAGTGGAGTATACAGATGTTCCTCTACAAGCACCCCCGGCAGTCTGAATATAAGATTGTTCCCCGGCGGAATACAGACATCCCAGCGGAGCCACTTCCCAAGTGCAGTCCAAAGTCTCCCCACGAGAGTTGACCAATCTCCCCAGTAGGAAGCTTATCCCCAGTAGATTCTGGAAGCTTATCCCCTGCAGAGCGAACGCGTCTCCCCGGCTTTATTCAAAGGTTATTCTCCACCAGAGCTTATAACTGGGTTATCCTCAGCTAAAAATCACGGAAAGACCGTCCTCGGCGAAGTTCTTCCTACCCCCAGCGGAGTTCATCAAAAATCCTCCAACATAACATATCAACGGTATCCCCAGCGGAGTTATCATCAAATCTCAGCGAAGTATCTCTTCCCACAGAGTATTCCCCGCAGAGTAATCTCTTCGCCAAGTTTATCCCCCAACGGAGTCATCTTCTCCTATCGGTTTATTCTTGCAACCATCACCCCCAGTGGAAATGAAGAACTTCACTCCCTAACATCAGCCCAGGATTCAACTTCCCGGCATTCGTCAAGGATTTATTTTCCTAGACAAAAATACATTCATAAACATATCACATTTCATACATCCTGCTTACATACACAATGCATGCACATACGCATCATATCACACAATCTCATTTATTCTTGAGGACATCAGGACATCATGCTTTTCATACATCATGACATTGCATACAACTGATGTTTTATCTTTTCAAGAAAAAGATCAATTCAAAGATAACTACTATCAACTGTCGTAATTCCAAATCCGATTCCTGTATCCAGCCAGGGCGTATCTGTTGACGACTATTTCCGGACTCGATTCCTGTATCCAGCCAGGGCACGTCTGAAGAGTTTGAAGATCCGATTCCTGTATCCAGCCAGGGCGTATCTGTTGACGACTATTTCTGGACTTGATTCCTGTATCCTGCCAGGGCACGTCTGAAGAGTTTGAAGATTCGATTCCTGTATCCAGCCAGGGCGTATCTGTTGACGACTATTTCTGGACTCGATTCCTGTATCCTGCCAGGGCACGTCTGAAGAGTTTGAAGATCCGATTCCTGTATCCAGCCAGGGCGTATCTATTGACGACTATTTCCCGACTCGATTCCTGTATCCTGCCAGGGCACGTCTGAAGATATTGAAGACTCGATTCCTGTATCCAGCCAGGGCACAACTGAAGAGTTTGAAGATTCGATTCCTGTATCCAGCCAGGGCACGTATGAAGAGTTTGAAGATTCGATTCCTGTAACCAGCCAGGGCATATCTGTTGACGACTAATGCCAGATTCGATTCCTGTATCCAGCCAGGGCACATCTGTGAGCAACCAATTGTAGATTCGATACTTGTATCCAGCCAGGGCATATCTGCATGAAGAGTTTGAAGATCAACCCCTGTAACAGGCCAGGTGATTGTCTTTCTTTCTCAGGTACGCAAGTTCTCGCTAAGGAATCTCTTACGCGATCGACACCTAAATGGCATCTATAAGCCCATCCTTCCAACAGTTCCAAATGGCATCTATAAGCCCATTCCCGACAAAGTTCTGTCACATCTCCAGATGGCATCTATAAGCCCATCCTCCTATCCACCATCTCTCCAAATGGCATCTGTAAGCCCATTCCCGCTATCACACTGCTGATACTCCACTATGTGAGTGCAAATTTCTGGGCACTCTAGTGTTCAATCATCTTCCACCTCCGGATTACGAAAGGCACGCCAGCCAATCTACATCCTCAGGTCTAAGAAGATTGAACAGGGACAACTGTTGTACCCCAAAATTTTCCCTCCCATATTCTTCAAGATTTGGCAAGATCATGGTTCAAAATCTCCAGGATTGCACATTCCAATTGCTTCCTAACACAGTCAAAATTAGGGTTTTGGTTCTTGCAAAGAAAATGAGGTTTTCAAGAGTTCAATCAAGTCCCATGTGCCTATATACATTGTCAAGCATCCATATGTCAAGTTTCAAGACTCACAGCATCAAGTTGCACAGTCAAAAACCCTAATTGCTTCGCAGTCAACTGCAGGGGCAAAATGGTCATTTGGCAGTCAAAAGTCAAAATTTTTGGTCAACATCTTATTTTGAAGCCACAATCATCATTTGGTCAAGTCTTGACCATGATTTCACAAGAATGGCTCAAAAATCATCAAGGTGTCAAAAGTTTCTATTTTTGGACAGCTGAAAAGTCAACTGTAACTTGACCAAGGCATAACTTTTTCATGGTTCATAAGAAAATTCCCATCCAATGCTCATCTTGAATGGGAAGACATTTCCTACAACTCATATTCACATTCCAAGTCCAAGAAATTCTCTCACAAAAAGTTATCAATTTCAACATTATAGGTCATTTTCAAAAGTCAACAAAAAGGGACTTTAAGTCAAAGACCATAACTTGAGATTGGTAAATAAAAATGACATGGGACCAAAGACATTGGTTAGAGGACTTCAAGACCTTTCCAAAATGTCCAAGAACATGTTCATAACTTTAAAATTGAGCAAGATATGCATTGGAGAAGTTGGGAAATTTTTGTGAAATGGCCAAAGTCAATTTTCCTTGAAACTTCATTTTTGACAAAAGGGGCCCACTTTTTCCACTTGGTTCAGCTTGGCCATGCCTCCCACGTGTCCCACAATTTATTTCAAGAATAAAAATTAATTTTTCCATCTTTATTTAATTTTATTTGATTTAATTCATTTTAAATCTTTAAAATTCAAATAAAAATCAAAGAAATTAATGGAGGGATATTTTGTGGCTTGAATAGCTTTGATACACCATGAAGTACTTACCAAACTCGTGCAAGACCTATTCCAAGCATAGAAATTCAAAATTGAAGCAAATATGGCAAGTTGTTTAATGGTGTTCATGGCAAAATCAAAACTTCATTGCAAAGGCTTAATGACCATTATTCTGATTGATACTCATTACAAAACACATATGCAAGCTTCTCCCATAACAGACACGAGCTAGAACACTCAGAAACGGCCAAGCAAATTTCAAAATTTCAAGAGAAAAAAGTGAAACTGAAAACCACTTTACAGTGCAATTCAATCTTCCCTTTTAATCCAAACACGTTCCTTACATCCCCAGGAACGATTTGCAATCATTAACAAGTCAAAAACCTCAAGGAATCACTCATCACGCCCCCACGGTTTGTTCAAAATTTTGAGAAACGAAATTCCATTTTTATGCCTCATTAATTCATTTTGAACATTGTTATGCATTGTTGACACCATTACGAAACTTTATGTATGTTTTAATTGGATTATAAGGCTGTAAAACGCAAAGTGCCATGGTTGGTTTCTAGGTTTTCAGAGCTTCGAATTTGGGGTTTCTCTCATGCTATAAAATTAAAACTCCAAACAGGCATGGTTGAACTCAGCATAATAAGACGAATTGAATGGGATCCTCGCGCCTTTTTTATGTTGTCCCAATTTCTAATCGCTATTTTTTACTGTTGAAATTAGTGGGGGTTTAAAACCCCCCCGTTATTTGCCTGTGTTTTTCTGTTTCAGAACGAAGATGATGATGGCGTGGCAACCAGGGAGCGGGCCATTCAAATTGGCGCACGCGTTTCAGCATATAGGGCACTTATTTCATATGTTCTTTTGTTTCTATTATGTTTACAAATAAACGCGTTTGGTTCAGTGGCTGGCTATGTGTTTGGTAAGCGTTGGGACCTGGGTTCAATTACCAGGCCCCCCTATAATTTCCATATTATTTTTTTCAATGCTTTCCTGTGCAGATTCCAAGATAAGGTGCACCATAAGCCTCACATCCCAGCGCTCCAAGTGTCCACAGATGCAGATCCAAAGGATGAAAGGTGAAGAATACCATGTGCTCAGTCAGAGTATGTTGCAGGCAATCAAGGAAAGTCAACAGGCCTTGTTCAAATGGGCCTCAAATCTCAATCCAACACCCTCAAATTCCAGCCACACCCCCTTGGGTTCTAATCTTCCTTTTTTTTATTTTTGCCATTTTTCATTTTTTATTTGCCTTATTTTCTTATTAACAATTAATTAACCAACTAATATTTTCATAAAAAAAAATAGAATTAACATTATTATTATTATTATTCTCATATTATTTTTGTAAATAAAATATTAACAAATAAATAGATTAAATAGGCAATTTTAATTTCTTTTCTTAATAATTAAAATAGATTTAGAATTAGGTAAAATTAACTTTTAATTTTATTACTTTTTGTTTTATTTCATAAAAAACACAAAAAATATATTTTATTTTAATAAATTAATTAATTAGTTTAACAATTAGTTTTTTAATTTCATTTAATCACCAAAAAGACCAAAAAAAATCAATTTCTTTTCTTAAAAGGGTCAACACCCTTAGGACATTCCCGATTCTTTCTTTCGCGTGCATTTTAGTTTTAATTCATTATTTTGATTATTTCTGTAACTGCCTCTGGATGTAATAGTAATTAGGATTTTACTGCTTTATTTACTTTCCGTACTTATTTACCAAAAACGGGTCTTTGTATTTTTGGCGATGTATAGACCCGCGCCTTGTAATAGCGTAGGATTTATGTTTCCGCAATTTACTTTCTGCACCCCTTAACTGTTAAATGCATGAAAGAATGTATGGTAAATAAAAACAACTCGTAGCTCACTAATTACAAAGACAAACATTAACTGAATACAACACACAAAGCACATGCCACTCTTAGGGTACGCTTCACTCGTTGCCTCGAAACGTGGTCATCAAGTATAGGACGTCTTAGAGGTCACCCTTTGTCTAAAGATCCAGTTGCCTCGAAACAGTTGCCTCGAAACAGTTGCCTCGGATTAAAAAGGATCTAAGACATTAGGGTTACTTCTAAGGTGTCCTAACTGTTGCTTCGGTGACCACACTGTCCCGATAATCGAATTGACCCGAACACCTCCAACGATGGTGCTACCTACCTCTCAATGGTGGGATAGCACTATCTGAAGGACACTTACACAGCTTAATTCCTTAGGGTAGGTAGATGACTCATGGGTACTTGCTCTTTTCAAAAAAACAAACAAAATACTTTTCACACCTTACACTTTCAAAAGCTTTCAAAACAAATTTTTCAAACACTCTTGAGGACAGATACAAGAGTCATTCAGAAATCTTTCAAAGAAACTTTTTTCAAACCCACTCACATTTGAAAAGCAAACATTTTGAAAACATAAGAGCAAGTACCTAAGAGCCCGTGGATAACCACGGATAGAAAGGGTGCTAACACCTTCCCTTTCTATAAATCTACCTCCCGAACCGAGAAACATTCTCGAATAAGGAATTTTGCTGTGCTTTTGTCCTTTCCATATTGGAGAACATAAAATACGGTGGCGACTCTTGCTTACCGCGACATTTCGCGAACCAGCTTAAAAAACAGTCAGTTCTATTTCCACCGATCACAGTATCCAAAAGGTAGTATGTGCAATCTAGTTGGTTATTCTGATGCTGACTATGCAGGTTGTAAGACTGGTCGCAAAAGTACAAGTGGAACATGTCACATTCTCGGAAATGCCTTGGTTTCATGGTCATGCAAAAAGCAAGCAAGCATCGCTCTCAGCACTGTCGAAGCAGAATACATTGCAGCTGGTAGTGGATGTGGTCAAATTCTTTGGCTAAAACAACAGTTACTTGACTATGGAGTAAACCTTGGATGCATTCCACTTCGGTGTGATAACACAAGCGCGATCAATATTACGAAAAATCCAGTTATGCATTCCCGAACAAAACACATTGACATCAGACATCATTTCATCCGAGATCACGTACTCAAAGGAGATGTCGAGATTACTTTTGTGGATACTCAAAATCAACTCGCGGACATTTTCACAAAACCACTTGCAAAGGATGCATTTTTCAAAATTCGTCGTGAACTCGGAATCCTAGATGAACAAGATATATAAGGTGCACTCTATCCTTAACTATACTTTAATGTACATATATATGGGTTTGGACAATGTTTCAAATATTAAAATTATTGTTTTTAAAATTTTTCCTTTAAGTAAATCGATTTACCACTGAAGCAAAACCTTTTTTTTTTTAAAAATCCTTTTGTGTAAATCAATTTACACAGTATGTAAATCGATTTACCACTGAACGAAAATTATTTTTCATAAAAATTCTTTTGTGTAAATCGATTTAACCAATGGGCAAATCGATTTGCCACTGAACTGAAGCATTTTATATAATTTTTCTCTATGCAAATTAACTTTCTAGCATGTGATATTTATGAGTCTTTAATATATTGGTCAATATTCCCTTGCCTCCCACCTTCTTTTTGACCAATCATGGAATCTTGACCACTCCACTCAATTATAACCTCATAAAGACCTCACTTACTCTCTCTACTATTTAATCTCACCAAAACTCCCTCACTATCTCATAACACCCAAACTCATAACAACACAAAAAGTATCTATCTCCCTTACTCAAAACCCTAAAAATATCCATGGCTCCCAAGAGAAAAGCAACAACCTCAGAAAAAGGAAAGAAGCAAACTGTTGCAGCCGCTGAAAACTCTTTGCTCGAGTACCTCTCGGATTCACAGTGTGAAAGATTTATCACGCATTTTCAGAAGAAAATTATCTCAAATCCAAAATTCGGTATGTTATCTACCTTTCCCGATGAATGCTTCACTTTTCAAAGGGATTTGATTGCTTATGGGTTAGAACCATTAATATCATCACGTGGTTACTATTACCCGGATCTAGTTCACATATTCTACAACAATATGTATTATGATAACAACAAATGTTATACCTATGTGCTCGGAACAAGAATTCCTCTGCATTCTAAAACTATAGGCAGAATTTTGAACATTCCTTATACTGGAATTACCCTCTATGACCCAGAGGATGCTAATTGGGAAAACTATAAGAAGCGAGAATTCTTCTACAGCATTGGCAGGTTGTCAGAATCTGAATACCGTGCAAAGCGGATTCGTAGTCTTGGCGGTGTTATTCCGGCTCGGGACACTTGGAGTGCTGGTTACTTTCATATTGATGATAGACTGTTTCACTATTTTTTGGTATATATCTTATTTCCTAGAGCAGGAAATCATTGTACTGTGACCGACCTAGAACTACAAATACTCTATGCGAGGAAAAATGGCATTGCGGTAAACTGGGCTAAACTGATTGTGGTGCATATGTTAAGAGTTGCCACAAGGGCCACTTTTCTACCATATGCATACTTCATTACAAGGATCTTGGAAGCATTTGATATAGATTTTACTGGGTTTGAGCGGATTGAAATGGATCCAATCACCAATAGGATCTCCATCAAAAATGTTGATTCTAGGATGGGTGTTCATTTCAATTCTGAAGCAAAAACCATCACATACATTGGAGAGGATGTTGTCGGTGATGAAGGCAATAATGCAGATGAAGAAGACAATGAAGTTCCTCCTCCTGCTGCCTCTTCTGGTCCAACAAACCAAGATGTTATGGATTACATGACTCAACAGTTTGCATCTCTTAACTCTAACATCAATGCTCGATGGACTGAGATAAATGACTCTACCTCCTCTCGCATAAAAGCTTTTTAGAATGATGTGAACCAACCGTTTTCATACCTATACTCATATCTTCATATTCCTCCATACGATCCAAACAATCCAGCACCTCCGCCTCCTCAATACACCGAACCACCTCTACAACAACAATTTCCATATCAAGGACCCTTCTAATGTGTTCCTGACCAATATTATTAAATTCTTGTTATTTATCATTATGTTTTTGTTTTGTATTACTTCAGGTATTAGTGTTTGCATCATGTATCTTTGAACTTCGTTCGCTAAATTTAGAAATTTGAGTTTTTAGTTCATATCTGTTTCAACTTGTTATAAGTATTATCTTGTTGCATCTTTCCCTTCTTTTTGATAATGTCAAAGGGGGAGAAGGATGTGATAGCACTTTATGGTTGTTTGGTTGTTTGTTTCAATTGTCTTTACAGGGCAAGCTTTCAAAACTTTTTCTCCATAGGGGGATAAGTCTAACTTAGGGGGAGAAAACTCCTTTTTCTCCAAATCTGAACAACTCATAAAGAAAGATGGTTTGTCATCATCAAAAAGGGGGAGAATGTAATCTCAAGCCTCAACTCAACTTTAGTTTTGATGAAAGACAAACAAGCTAGTTTGATGAAAGACAAACAAGCACTATGGCAAGAAGGAAAATAAGTGTAATTAGCTTAAAGCATCATTCACTCAAATCTTCAAGGATCATGGCAAGCAATCAAGTATATCAATTCTCATTTGAACTACATTGATTAGAAATGCTCAAAAATGATATAAACACTTGCCACAACACTTCACTTAAAGTGTAAATCGATTGATCACAGAACTGAGTTGAATTTTTAACACTTGTAAATCGATTTACACATCATGCTAATCGATTTACACTTCAAATTTTTTGAAAACAAGAACGTTACAAACCCGTGCAATCGATTTACATCTCATGCTAATCGATTTACACGTTGTAACTTTTGAAAAATTCTGAACTGGTTTCAAGATATCCTTCACACCTTTTCTCCAATAGATGCATGGTCATACATTGCATCCTCTCAAAGTTTTTCAAACAGAAAAGTGTCCATTTGGAAAGGTATCTTGATTACTTTAAATACTAAATCTTTAAAATTAAAAAACAACTCTTCTCTTATGCAATAATTCTGAACATTGTAAAATATTCAAACTTCATATTTCTTAACTTTTAAAAACAAAGATTTTCTGCACTTTCACACATATAAGAAGATAAATCTTTGAGCATTATCTAACCATTGTGTTACAGTTTGAATTGCTTACAAGAGAATAAAGAAGAAACTTCATTGAAGTCACTCTATGTGATCAACATCTTTCAAGAAATCATATTTCATAGAATTATACAAAGTGTAACTTATTTCCAGGATTGTTGGAATTAAGATTTAGAATACTTTTGTTCCTTGTTGTCCATTGTTGGAAACAAGAGGTATCTTTTGAGAGGATTGTTCTCAAGAGACTTATTGGAAATCCAAGAGGGTGTTCTTGGTATTTGTTAGAGTCTTTAGTTGATAATACTAGGAAGAGTCTTGTAAAAGTTCTAACAAAATAGTGAAATATCTTGCGTGTTTGCAAGGGGACTGGATGTACTTCCGGGGTGTGGAAGGAACCAGGATAAATCTGCGTGTCTCTTTACTTTCTGCACTTTACAGTTTTTCCAAAGCACTAAAACAAAACCAGAAAGTATAAAATAAGTCAAAAATTGACCACCACCTAATTCACCCCCCCTCTTAGGGCAATCTTAATCTTACATACCCTAGGAGTGCGCATGTGCGAGTGATTCAATTTCAAGTTTATTATCTTTTCACATTTAGGGTTTGCTAACCGTTTTAAAGTTTACATACGTTCTTGTCATGCATCCCTATTACCATACATTTAATAGTTAATATTTGCGGAAAATTAAAATGCGAAAAGTAAGCTACACTATTACAAGGCTTCGGGTATTAATTACATAGCCAAAAACAACCCGTAAAAAAACGATAAATGAACGAAAAAGTCCTAATTAATCTATTACATCCCATGAGCAATTACATCAATATTGCAAAAAATAAATAAAGCGCGCACGATGAGTTAAGAACGAGAGAGAAATATGGTTTTGACCCCTCCTAACCTAATTGAAAGAAAGAATTATTTTTGTTGTTTTTGATTTTTTTTTAAGAAATAGAATAAGGTTTTAAAATCAAATACAAATCTAATTAGTAATTAAATTAATTTAAAGAAAATAATTTACATGACCTATTTTTGTATTTTGTTATTTTTAAGAAAAAGAAAATAGAATTTAAATTAAACAAAACCCTAATTTCTAACTTGTTTTAATTTATTTACAAAATAATTAAAGTTACCCCAAAATTAAATAAACTAACTAAATTAATTTTGTATAAAAAATAAACTAAATCTAATTTGATGAAAAATTATTTTTATGATTTTTGATAAAAAGAATTAACTTTTATGTTAGTAAAAAAAAATTAAATAAAGAAATATAAAAGAGAATGAAAAGAAAATTGGCCTGTTTGTTAGCATTTGGGGAGTGCCACTAGCAATTTTCTGGGCCCAAACCAGCTGATCCACGTTGACCTCCCAGATTCCCTACTGCATGTTGACCAAGGTGTATGATGGTCCTTCATATGATGGCCTTTAGATCTGGCCATCTGGAAATCCAATGGAGGAACCTTGAGGTCACATGGTGGACTTCAAATCTGTGCATGCGCCTGATCATGTAAATCAAAATAATATGAAACAATGGGGGGACCTGGGATTCGAACCCAGGTCTTGTAGCTTTTTCCAATTTCCTTGTTACCAACTGAGCCACATGTGCGTGTTGTACATAAAAGAAGCAATAAGCATTATATTGGAAAAACAAATAGAATAAAAATATCTGCGCAAAAATTTAAACGAGGCAATCAGGGGCTGCCACGCCATAGTCCTTGTCCTCTCTCTATTGGTAAAAGGTTCAGTGACCTTTACCTACGGACAAACGTCCGTCACTACAAACCCTGCACATTACAAAATCACACACAAGCATGATAAATAAAATCTAATGCCATGAATCGAATCGCCTTGGCCTGCTGAGAATTATGGTGCCCTTCTTGTGGGCCAATTTTGCCTGCATAAAAAAGACCTAAAATGGGACCAAGAACCCTATCAATGGTGAATTCTGATATAGTCCACAAAAATGCAATTAAATGTTATAGATAGCTTGCAAATGCTTCAAGGAACAAGAATATGTAAGTATTTCATGTTATAAATGCCAAAATCATGTAATTCAATTTCAAGAAAAAAAACATGGTCGTGGATCACTTACAGTGAGTTCTAGCACGCGAGGATCCTTGTTTCTGATTGCTATGGCTTCCTTGAACTCCCAGGAAGTGAATGGGATGGTTAGGGAGCCTTGTAAACGCCTGGAAGTGTGAAATCAAGTCAGCACTTTTTGGTGATTTTTCCAAGTTTTGTTCTTCCTTCGTGCGCCTCTAAAACTTCTATTTTTGATCTGCAATTGTCCACTATATACCAAGGATTGAATTAGGGTTGAAATTATGCTCTCAATCTTTATCAATTATGGATTTTGATCTTGATTTGATTCACTTGAAAATCTTTCCAAAATAGGCCAAAATCAATCTATTTGTGCCCACCTATGCCTTGCACGAATTGATTCACTTGCTAGCTGGATATAGGACCTGAAATATGCACAAGATCTTGAGGTTTCAATGATTTGGATTTTTTCATGATTTGTTTTGATTTAAATTGATTTAATTGCAATAAAAATCAAAATAAATAGCAAAAAATAATATAAAGACAAATGGAAATATCTAGGGCTCGTGGACCATGCTACCAACTCAAAACAAGTGCAAAAGATTGGGCCCATTTAACAAAAATTGCAATTTGAGGCATAGTTGACTTTTGACAATTTTGCAAAAAGGGTCAACTTCACCAATGCACAACTTCCTCAAATTTGACTCTTTGAATGTGTTCTTGGACTTTTTATAAATATTGAGATGTCCTCTAAGCAACCCTTTTGGTCTCATCTCAATTGAGTCTTCCATGTTCATGTATGAAGCTTTGACAAAAAATGTATTTTTGTTGACTTTTCAAAATGACCTATAATATCTAAATTCATAACTTCTTGTGAGTGCATATTTTGAACTTTGGAGCTGTATATGGATTGTAGGGAATTGAAGACTCTTCAAAATGAGCTTTGGATGGGTCATTTCTCACAAAGTATGAGAAAGTTATGCTTGGTCAAAGTTGAGTTGACTTTTCCTGCAAAACCCTAATTTAGCAACTTTTGGGTTTTGATGCATTGTGAGCAATCCTTGATGAATCATGATCAAAACTTGATAAAATTATGAATGATACTTCAAAATGAAGATGTTGACCCAAAATCTTGAAGTTTGATTGTATGTGGGCCACAATTGACTTTTGTCCTAGCACAGTCGGTTTTTAGGCCTTTGAGCAGTTGACTGAGCAAACTTTCTCTGTAGGGCTTGAAACTTGACATGGATGATCTTGAGAACATATTAGGACAATAGTGAATATTTGGGATCCCTTGGACTCAAGTATCTTGATGCAACATGAAACCCTAATTTGAGGTAGACTGCCTTAGGAGAGAGTTTGTCTGGTCAACCCTTGGATTTCCTTGAGCAACTTCAGAATCTTTCTCTTGAAATGTTTTGAGAAAAATTGGAGGGAAAATTTTGGGGTACAATAGCTGACCTTGTTCAATCTTCTTAAACCTGAGGGTGTAGATTGGCTTGCTTGCCTTTCGTGATCCGAAGGTGGAAGATGATTGAACACTAGAGTACCCAGAAATTTGCACTCGCATGAAATGGTATTTGTCTTGTGATTTCGGGAATGGGCTTACAGATGCCATTTGGAAGTTTACGACGGGAGATGGGCTTAAAGATGCCATCGAAAGGAGTGTCGATCGCCTAAGAGATTCCTTAGCGAGAGTCTGTATACTCGTTGTTGAGGAAGACTGCGTCGGGGAGTGCTGGTCCCTGTCTTGAGAGAAATAGAATTTTAGGAGCTTCGATCGTCCGTTATTCTACTGGGAAATTGTCTCTTAGTTGAAGAGGTGAAAAGGAACTACTATCTGGTCATAATCCATGCTTTATAGTGATAAGACCGACTGCTATCTGGTCGTAACCCAGGCTTTACAGTGACTTACTGGGGAGATGAGATTAAACTTGATATCTAGTCGTGATCCAGGCTTCGCAATTTCTCGTTTCTTATCTGGTTGTAATCCAGGATTCAAAAGGAATCAAATTGTTATCCGATCGTGATCCAGGCTTCAACTTGAATTTAGGGCACACTAATATCCGGTCGACTTTGGGCTTCTTAGTATTTGTCTAGGTAAACTGCTATTTGGTCGAAATCCAAGCTTCGCAGTGTCTTGTACTGTTATCTGGTCGATTCCAGGCTTCAACGTCTTTTACCGTTATCTGGTCGTAACCCAGGCTTCACGATGCTTTATACCATTATCTGGTCGAATCCAAGCTTCATGGTGTCCTGTACTGCTATCTGGTCGTAATCCAGGCTTCACAATACTTTGCGTCTTATCTGGTCATAACCCAGGCTTCAGAAGAAATCAAGTGGTTATCCAGTCGCCTCCGGGCTTCCATTTGATTTTTGGGCCTACTAATATCGGGTTGAATCTGAGCTTCATAGTAATTGGCCGAGTAAACTGCTATTTGGTCTTAATCCAAGCTTCACATTGTCCCTCACTGTTATCTGGTCGTAATCCAGGCTTCAGTGTCTTTTACCGCTATCTGGTCGTAATCCAGGCTTCACGATGCTTTATACTATCATCTGGTCGAATCCAGGCTTCATGGTGTTTGGAGAAATCAAGATACTATCCGGTCGAATCCGGGCGTCATAACTTGTATTAAAGATATACCACTATCTGGTCGTAATCCAGGCTTCGCGGTGTCTTCGGCTGCTATCTGGTCGTAATCCAGGCTTCACAGAAACTTGTATTGCTATCTGGTCGTAATTCGGGCTTCACAATAACTTGCTGAGCTGTTATCCAGTCGTAATCCGGGCTTCACGGCTTGTGTTTATGATATACCACTATCTGGTCGAATCCAGGCTTCATGGTGTCTTGCACTTCTATCTGGTCGTAATCCAGGCTTCACAGTAACTGGCTGAGCTGTTATCCGGTTGTAATCCGGGCTTCACGGCTTGCTGGGGATTAAACTATTATCCAGTCGAATCCGAGCTTTATAGCTTTAAGATAAACCACTATCTGGTCGAATCCAGGCTTTGTACTGTTTGATACTATTATCCTGTCGTTCTCCGGGCTTCACAATATGGTGTAGAAATCAAGGTACTATCCGGTCGGATCCGGGCTTCATAGCTTGAACTTGGTGAGAATTTGATTGTATCTTTTTCCTGAAAGGTAAAGGGTTAGTCGTATGTAATGCATGATATGTATCAAGCAATGATGTTCTCAAAATAAATGAGATTGTGTTGTATGATGCGTATGCACATGTCATGATGTATGGACATGCAATGTTTTTATGATATTCTCTAGCTGGGGAAAATAAATCCCGGATTGCTGATGGAGAATGAAAGAGTTTCGCTTGCTGGGGATAATGATCGCAAGTGATTGGGAGGATTATCCTGCTGGCGAATAAACTGACAAGAGCATGACTCTGTGGGGGAAGAGATGCTCTGCTAGAGGATTTTTTGATTTGGAGGAATAACCTCGGTTGGGGACGAATTATCGTTGCTGGCGATAATGAACCCTGTTGGGGATTGAGTTTCTGCTTGGGGAAGAAATAAACTTCACTGGGGATAATCTTTTAGTGCGGGTGATAGATAAACTCTGGTTGGGGAGAATCACTGTTTTTTAGATACCCTTGGCTCTGCGGGGAGTGAATGTTCCTTTGGTCGTATTTTCCAGCTAGGTTTATCCCTATACCTGGTGGACAGAGCAACTGTAAGGTTTGGACATTTCTTGTTTGCCCCTGTTTCTGATATTACGAGTAATCGTCTTTTGTTTCGCATGTAAATATTTATGAGCAGCAATTATTGTCAAATGCATATATCAAAAATGAACATTGGACGTTATTGCAAAATAAAACAGAAAAAGAAAAACAAATTGAAATTTCTTTGTGAAAATGAATTGTATTGATTTTGAAGTTGGTCTGTAAATAGACGTTTTTGTACAAGAGGCTGACGTCCTAGTAAGAGAATGCCGCCGAAAGATAGAAATTATACAATTTGTGAAAAACAAAGGAAAACAGCTATGTGAACAATCCCACTGGGTTCCAACTCTGCTATTGCCTTTATATCTTCGAGAGTCTCATCACTTTGCTACTTGGTTGAAGGTAGATCAGATTGATTAGTGTCGTCCGAGCTTGATAGTCGATACCGAAGCCTGGTTGCAAGATTATCCAATGAGACATAGTGTTACGCTTCAATCCCTAATTTTTTCCTGGACCGCCCTTTCGGGTTTTCAGTCCACCGGGATACCCTTTTTTTCCCAAGCTGCCTTTTCAGGTTTTCGACTTGCCGGGTGTACAGTTTTTTTCATTTTCATCCCTTATTTTGCCCGAACCCTTTTGGTTCGCCGGGAAGCCATTATTTTTGCCTAGGCCAGTCAACCTAGCGGGTCTTTGATTATGCGTAGTATTTTTTCACTATGTTTGCATTGACGGGGTGAGGAAGGTCGTCACCACCCATGGTGGTTAGAATCATAGCTCCTCCTGAGAAAATATTCTTAACCACAAATGGCCCTTCATACATAGGGGTCCATTTGCCCCTGGGATCACCCTGCGGCAGTATGTTGTGTTTGATCACCAAATCCCCGACTTGATACTCTTGTCGTCTGACTTTCTTGTTAAAAGCCTTGATCATTTGCTTTTGATACTTCTGACCATGAGAAATAGCAGTAAGTCTTTTTTCGTCAATTAAGTTCAGCTTATCAAGCCGGGTCTGGATCCACTCGTCCTCGCTTAAACCTGCATCTTTCATAATCCGGAGAGAGGGTATCTGGACTTCAATGGGTAAGACCGCCTCCATGCCATACACCAATGAGTAGGGTGTTGCCCCTGTTGACGTCTGCGCTGAGGTACGGTACCCATGAAGAGAGAATGGTAACATCTCATGCCAGTCTTTGTATGTCACTGTCATCTTCTTCACAATCTTCTTGATGTTCTTATTAGCTTCTTTAATAACCCCATTCATCTTTGGTCGGTAAGGAGAAGAGTTGTGATGCTGTATCTTGAATTGCTTGCAGAGCTCGGTGATCATCGTATTGTTAAGATTTATACCATTGTCTGTAATGATTCTCTATGGTACACTGTATCGACAAATCAAATTATGTTGGATGAACCGCGCCACGACGTTCTTGGTTACTGTAGCAAAGGAAGCTGCCTCAACCCACTTCGTGAAATAGTCAATTTCTACCAGAATGAAACGATGTCCGTTGGACGCAGTAGGTCTGATCTCGCCAATCATATCGATACCCCACATTGCAAAAGGCCAAGGAGCTGTCAAGACGTTCAGAGGAACTAGAGGTATATGTACCTTATCAGCATAGACTTGACACTTATGACAAGTCCGAGAATGCTGATAACAATCGGCTTCCATGGTGGACCAATAATATCCTGCCCGTAGGATCTTCTTTGCCATGGTGTGTCCACTGGAATGAGTCCCGAAAGTACCTTCATGTAACTCTGCCATAATCTTTTCTGCCTTGTTCTTGTCCACACATCACAATAAGGTTGAATCATGGTTACCCTTGTAAAGGATACCATTACTGATGAAGAACTTTGCAGCGAACCTCCTCAGAAACTTCTTATCATTAACAGATGCACCCTCGGGGTATTCTTGAGCCTCAAGATACCTCTTGACCTCGTGAAACCAAGGTTTATCTGCTACCTCTTCAGTCTCGATGTCACAGCAATGTGCGGGTTCGTCCAACCTTTCAATGGTAATCTGGAGAGCTTCATTGTCCCACCTGACCTTGAACATAGAAGACATGGTAGCTAGCGCGTCCGCTAACTGATTCTCTTCTCTGGGGAAGTGTTCAAAGGTTATCTCCTCAAAGTGTGGGAGCAACGTCAATACATACTCCTTGTAAGGAATAAGATTTAGGTGCTTCATATCCCACTCGCCTTTGATCTGACTGATCACTATAGCAGAATCTCCGAATACACTCAAGAACTTAATCCTTAAGTCAATAGCTGCTCAAAGGCCCATGATGGACGCTTCATACTCCGCCATGTTGTTGGTGCAGTTAAAACATAATCGGGCGGTGAATGGAGTATGAAAACCTTCAGGAGATATGATCACGGTGCCAATGCCATTACCCAACGCGTTTGAAGCTCCATCAAAATACATAGACCATCGGGATCCTTCCTCAGGTCCTTCATCCGGTCTAGGTTTTTCACAGTCGATCACCAACATGATGTTCTCATCCGAGAACTCGAAATTCATGGATTGGTAATCATCCACGACCTGATGCGCCAAATGATCCACCAACATACTCCCCTTGATTGCTTTTTAGGTTGTGTATTGGATATCATACTCAGTTAAGATCATTTGCCATCTTGCTATTCTTCCGGACAAGGCAGGCTTTTCGAAGATATACTTGACTGGATCCATCTTTGATATCAATAGGGTAGTGTGAGTCAACATATACTGTCTCAGCCGATGAGTAGCCCATGCCAAAGCGCAGCAAGTTTTCTCAAGCAGTGAGTATCGAGTCTCACAATCGGTAAACTTTTTGCTAAGGTAGTAAATAGCATGCTCTTTTCGGCCAAACTCGTCATGCTGCCCCAGCACACACCCCATGGAATTGTCGAGTACTGTCAAGTATAAGATCAAAGGTCTCCCTTCAACTGGAGGCATCAGGATAGGTGGCTCTTGGAGATATTCCTTGATCCTTTCGAAAGCGGCCTGACATTCATCATTCCACCTTACCACTTGATCTTTTTTCAGCAACTTGAAGATTGGCTCACAAGTTTGTCCCACATTTTCATCACGATGCAAATGGATTCAAACAAAACTTACAACATGAAAGTTGTAGTCCTCCAAAAAGTCTACAACTTTGATTCACAAAGTTTTCTCAAAAGAAGCTTGGATCTTAAGTTATGATTTTTGGAACAAGGGTCCCTAAAACTTTTAACTTAGAGAAATTTTGCCCTAGTTTAGGCAGGATTTTGACCTATCTTCTTGGCCATTTTTCACATAGTTCCACTTGGAGTATCAAGTTTCATTTCAAAGATGGATTATAGATCATGTTGCAAGCTTTACAAATTGTCAAAGAAATCCTCAAACACATTTGTGGTTAGGGAGAATAGAATGCTTGAAGTTTGCAAAAACTCACTTTGTATCCATGGCAAAATCATGTTCACTCAAGTTGCATTTTCAAACCAGCATGTCTTGTACTAGTTTGCAGGCCTCTAAACCATTTCACACACCATAATTTAATGCAAATCCATTTAGATAATGCATTGTCTTGGTCATTAGGGTATTGTACACAAGTTTAATTCCTAAATGGTAAAAGGCACTTTTCCATTTTTGCAAAAGGTTACTTTATGTAAAACCATGATCTTTGAGCATAGAGACAAGATCTCAGAAGCCAAATCAAATCCACAAATTGCAGGGACCAAGAGGATTGTATGCAGCATATTTGATGACTTGTACAGGCCTGTAATGACAACTTCCCATTCTTACTTCAAAGACAAGCAACTTGTCAAAATCCTCACAACTTGAAAACCAGCATAGGTGAACTTACACAAACATTTCAAATAACTTTCACACAACCCTTTGAGCAAGATACACGAGTGTTTGAGCCCCTAAGCACCTCATAGCCAGAAATCACACTTCTTTGGCAAAACAGGGCAGGTGCTACAACTTGAGTGCCATAGCTCATTTGGCTCGTGCATTTTGCCCCTTTTTGCTTCAAACACCTTCCATTCAACTCACTCAAGCTATCCCAAACCTTCATTGCCAATTGTAACTCCATTTACAGTGTTCACTATTTTCATTTCAAGCTTGTGCAGGTTGAGTTCTATAGGCTGATTCAGGGACATTCAAGGCAAGCTAGCTATTGGAAAAGATCAAGTGAAGCTCAGGAAAGCTACCAGACACCTCAAAACCTGTTGAGAAGTGTTGCATTATCCTACACGAATCCAACTGAAACAGGTTTTTCCTCACTTTCTATCTCTCTATTTAGGAACTTTTAGCCTTAGGTTTGTGAATAAAAAATGTAGTGTTCATTGCTAGGAAGCCATACATATGCTCAGTTTCCATTTATATTAAGTGTGCTAGGAGAATTTCATCTATGAACATGTTGAAAAAACTAGGTCAGATTTTAGGGCCAGAGAAATTCTCTCTGGTCTTTGAGAGTTAGGATTAATGCTTTATATGGTTAGAATCGTATTGAAATTCTCTACAAGTTTGATGTTGTGAGTTTTTGCAAAAGATCACGTATACAGGATCTAGCATTTGAACCAAGGCACGCGCGCGTTTCAGTCTGGAGGAAGAAGATGAAGTTGGCTTGGGTTGGGCCTGGCCTGACTTGCTTCTAACACCTCCCATTTTCATTTTTGCACCCCCTGGCCCAATTTCTTATATTTTTGCATTTTTGCATTTTTGATTTCTTTTCTAATTTTGTTTATTTATTTCCAAATATAAAAAATGTCTAAAAAATATTTTCATAATTTTTTACATTTTATTTAGCATTTTATTTTAATTTTTCTAATATAGGAAACATTTTAAATACTTTTGTATTATTTACTTAAACTTGAAAATAATATGTAAATTATACTTTTATTTTTATTTCTTATTTTTATTCATACTGAAAATATTATTTAAAATATAATTCATTTTTTTATATATTTTATTTTATATTATACATATTTAAAATATATATATATATATATATATATATATATATATATATATATATATATATATATATATATATATATATATATATATATATATATATATATATATATATATATATATATATATATATATATATATATATATATATATATATATATATATATATATATATATATATATATATATATATATATATATATATATATATATATATATATATATATATATATATATATATATATATATATATATATATATATATACTTTTATTTTATTAAATAGTTAGAATAAAAATACAAAAATATTACATTTTTATTTTTATTATTATTTATACTAAAAAAGACTTTTTTTAAAGTATATTTCATTTTTACACATATTAATATATTATTTTTGTATATAAATAATATATAGTATTTATTTTCTTAAAGAAATTAGGGTTTACCCTTAAAACAAATGAAATTAATCTTTTTATTTATTTATTTATTTCTTTATACTTTTTACATCAAAAATACTTTTACATACATAGGTAAACAAAAACCTTTTTTTAGCATAATACATATTATTTAATATTTATTTATTTTATTTAAATATTATACATTTAAATATTTATGCATTGTGATTCAATTTGAATGTAATAGTAAATTAGGGTTTATATTTCTTGTCAAATACCCCCTGTGATACGGTGGGAGGACTGACTAGAGGTTTGCGTTTGTATTCGCACTTGTTCGGTAGAGCAAGAGTCACCACCGACTTTTTATTTTATCCTAAAGGAAAGGTTGAAAAAGCACAGCAAAAACCTTTTGAGATATTTCGTGGGTCCGGGGGGTAGATTATGAAAAGGGAAGGTATTAGCACCCTTTTCATCCATGGTTATCCATGGGCTCTTAGTTACTTGGTTTTTTAGATCACTTGCCTTGATTTTCGATTGCTTGAAAATGGTGTGTATGTGTGTGTGTTTTTGAAAATGTTTTGGAAGAAGATGCCTTGTTTTAGGCTACCCTTGTAACAATTCTTTACTCGAATGTTTTACAAAGGTGTGTATCTTTTCGAAAAGATGTTTCAAAATGTTTTGAGAGTTTGTTTTGAAAGTGTTCGTGAAGTATGGTTTTTGAAAAGAAGGCAAGTGTTTTTGCAAGTTGATCTCAAGTAACTAAGAGTTTTGTCTACACTATTGTACTCAAAGGTTTTCTCTATGTTTTCAACCCTTTTTAACAATTTTGTTCCACCATTGAATTTGGTGGACAATCTTGCGTTTAGGAGGTTTGTTCGGGACGGGTGCGGGTCATCGTATGGACCATGAATGCAATGATGCCAAGTGTCTTTGGCAATTTGCTTTGAAGGGACTATGATCATTCCATTTAGGCAACTTTCGAAAGCGTCATCGAGGGACTTATGATCATTTGAATTTGTTTTACCAAAGAAACTCGACGTGCAAGCATGGCCCATTTTGGAAGGCAACATGTGGGATTACCCTAGAGGGTGCAAGTGTGATTGTGTATTGATTTCATGTATTTGTCTTGTATTAGGTTATCTAGCGTTTGATTTTATGTACATGCAAACCCTAGGTCTAACCATGGTATAATTGAAAGCGGTAAATTACAAGAATTTAAAGTCTACGCTATTACAAAATAAGTATCCGGGAGTGGGGGTACAAATTTTACAAATGGGGATGAGACTTTAGGAATATAGTGTCCAATAGGTTACAACCAAATCGAAATCGATCAAATGTAAATGTAACGGATATACAAAAATAAGCAAATGTATAATGTATCAAATGTAAGTACATTGTGTAAGTGTATGCGTATATGTGTATGTAATTATTTACAGGTGCGATAATGTGAATTTAAATGTGTATTATTAAGGTATTGTTTTAACTTAAAGAAAAGAATTAAATACTTGCTTAATTTGTAATCTTGTATATTTCTTTAATATGTACAAAAAGAAAACTTTAATTAAATGAAAAGAAAAATGTTTTCAATTTTAATTATATTGTGTATAAAAGATGTATCTTTATATGTATGTACAACGAATATTTAAATTAAATGTTTTAAATTAAAAAATGTATTTTTATGTATTTTAGTATTAATGTATTACTATACAAAGAAATGTATTTTACTTAAAAGAAGAAGGGTTTTACATTTTAATTGTGTATTTTTTATATTAATGTAATAATATACAAGGTAACAAAATTTAAGTTAGAGGAAAAATATTGTAATTAAAAATGTAATTTTAAAGAAAGTCAATATTTGATGTAAGTAAATAAAAAAAGGTTATATTAATTTATGTATAAAAAAAAGGAATATGATGATAAAAAAAATGGTTTGAAATAAGTTAGAAATGGGCTCAAAGGGGGGGGGGTGTGAATTGGAATATGCTTTGGGCTTAGGCGTGGTTGAAACGGGCAAGGCCCAAGTTCTTGAACGATTTTTTTGCTTAGGGTTAGTTGTTTTTGTTTCATTCTGGAATAAGCTTAGGGTTACATTGCTGAGCGGCGCCGTTGCTAGTTCCACTTCGTCTTCTCCGATCATTATGAATGCCTAGCTTAAACCTTTCGCCTCAGCCACCAGCGACCTCCACTTCTTCTTCCCTCCAACGACAGCATTATGGCGATCGATCTAAGGTACAATTCGTTTTCTATTTCGTTAGGGATTTTAAAAGAGTTTTGTTACGATTTTGCATGTTTGTGATTTTTTCGTTTATTTGATTCTTACTCCAAATTGTTATTGTGATTTGAGGCATATGACAGAACAAGAGGGGGAAAAGCTACCTGGAGACGGAGGAGGGAGATTGGGGCGAGCTAGGAGGCCGGGGCGAGGAATACGCGTGATGATGGACTCGGAACCCTGGTTTGGTTTTGTGATGTTTACCCTGAAAACCCTTATATCTTCTTTCTTCTTCTCTTTTACTGCATGCTTCTGCTTATGTTGCCTTGAGATATCTTTGCCTTTTGTGCTTGTTGAAATGTGATGCTTGATGCCTTCTTTCTCTTCTCGCCCTTGACTTCTGTTGCCTATCCCTCACCTATTTTGTATGCTATGCTTTATTATCCTTTGAAACGCTTGTTGCCTTTGAGTTGCCTTTGAATGTTTGCCTGTGAATGTTGATTTTTTTTATGCCCAGTGATGAACCTTCTGAGGGCTTAGAGTTGGCCTTGAATTCTTTAGACAGGTTTGAGCTTATTTGGAGCCTTTAGGCTTTGAAAAGCTTAGGAGCTTGTGTTTGACATTGAGTAGCCTGAGTATGCTTGGATATTTGGTGTTTTATGAATGCCCCTATGATGAACTCCTTGAGTTCTGAGGGCTTGATGCTTGAATCTATGTTTGCACCATTTCTGATTCTTTGAAAGGTTGGACAGGGTAGGCGTTTTGGCTTGTTGATAGGTACAAGGTTTTTGGGCATATGCTGGTTTTTGATGGTTAGGCTTTATGATACTTTGATATGGCTTTACAGGTTGGGTCTTGGTTGAGTTTTCTGTTTGGATGTATTTGGATTAGGCTTGAAGCTGGACAGGTTTGGATTTACTGGTTTGCTGGCTTTGTATATTGCAGTCTGAGCTTAACTGCAGGTTATGGTTTATGCAGGTATATTGGTTTAGGCTTTAACAGGTTTATGTTAGGCCTTTGACAGGTTATGCTTGTGATGTTTAAGGCTGGAAGGCTTTGGTTATGAACTTGGGTGAGTGCTCTGGTTTGGTGATGGTTTTAGAGTTTACAAGCTTGTGTTGGCTTTTGGATAGTTTGTTCTATCTCGTTTTACAGGTTCAGCAGGCTTTTGATGTTTACTGTAAACAAAACAGGTTCAAGGTCTTTTTTTTTTTTGAGACTGGAGGCTTATGCAGTTTTGTATCTTTTCTTTGTATTGGTTTTGCCCTCCTCCTCTACTGTACTGTGTTCAGTTCTTTTATATTTCTTTCTTCCTGCCTAAAGCCTAAGCCTGCTTTCTTTTTCTCTTCTCTCTCTCTTTAGTACAGTTTGCATTAAAATAATGTTTATGATGTACTTTTCTGAAAGGGCCACTTGGGAAATGATGAAAATGAGATAGTTTGCTTGCATAACAATTTTCCTCTGCATATTTGTCCCTTCTTTTGACAGCTTCTTGTACTTTTGGATCTTTTGATATCTTGCCAAATCTTCTTTTTGATAGCTTGGGCAGCCTTGTACAGTTTGACAGCAAGTTTGAATTTTTCAGTTTGGACTTTGTAGTTTGATTTGCACTTGCTTTTGAACTATGCAGTTTGACAATTTTTGAATTGTGCAATTTTGACTTTTGTGCATTCATTTTTAGCAAATAAATATTCGTCCCTCTTTGTGAACCGGGAGAAATCCCGTGATTTGCAGAGAGGGCTAACTGATCCCAATCAGTGGCCCTTAATGATGAACTGTAATTCTATATGTCTCCTTTATTTTATTTATCTGCTATTGATTTTCCTTTTTTTTCCATTTGCAGATAAAAAATTAAAATGGAGCACTGGAGCAAGAGATAGCAGATGAAGAAATGAAGATTAGAAAAAATGTTTAGGATAGTTTTATTTAGGTTTAAATTACTTGTAAAATCATTGTTGTAAATAAATTGTAAACAATAATTGTACGAATAATTTAAAAATAAATAAAAGTTTTTATTATCCAATTAATTCTTTTTTTTTCTCCTATTGTTTATTTATTATTTACAATTCTTTAATTAAAATAATTGAAAATAAATTCCAATCATTTAATCTTAGAATAATAAATAATTTAAATAAACAATGCTTTAGCAATTTGATCAGTTAAACCTGGCATTTCCAACATCCAAAGCAAAGCAACAGTTAATCAAAACAACTGATCAGGCGCATTCCCTTTTCACTGATTTTTACCCAACACTGCAAATCCAAACTGAATGTATCCTTTGAGTGGTTCAAACAAACAAATGTGAATTCAATCCAAATGCATTCTTTTACTGATTAAGTTAAACAATGCGAATTCAAACCAAATCTCGGAATAACTTGCAAAGCATCATAGAATTTAAATCCTTCTGAGAACGTGCCCACAAAAACCCTAATTCCTGATTAAATTCCAAAGAGCGTTCGCCTGATCAAAGTTGAGCCAAAATCAACCAAAACCCTAAGCCAATTGTGTGAAACATTTCAAAGCCCTGAAAATCAATAAAACCCTAATTGTGTCTGAGTGACGAGAAAAGTCTGTTTGACCGATTCTTGAGCCAGTTTGAAAAATTAGGAAACGCCTGAAGCTGTGATTTCTTGTGGAAAAATGCGAGGGTAAATTTTGAGGTACAACAGTTGCCCCTGTTCAATCTTCTTGAACCTGAAGAGTTAGATTGGCAAGTTTGCCTTTCGCGACTTGAAGGTAAAAGAAGATTGGACACTAGAGTGCCCTAAAATTTGCACTTGGCGATGTGATGGTAGAGGTGAATGGGCTTAAAGATGCCATTTGGTGATGGGCTTAAAGATGCCATCTGATGCGATAGAATCTTGTCGGGGGATGGGCTTAGAGATGCCAACTGAGAATGGGCTTAAAGATTCCATTTGGCGACTGCTGATAGGAGGATGGACTTATAGATGCCATCTGGAAATGGGCTTAAAGATGCCATTTGGTGATGTTGAACTGTATGTCAATGGTGAGCGGACGAGTATCAGAAAGGCCTCCATGTTTTGGAACATCTCTGAATTGGGGGTCCGAGCAAGCAATAGATTGACATCCATGTTTGGAGAATCCGTAAACTATTTTGAAGTTGAGATTGAATAAGCAATAGAGCCACATCCGTTGTTGGGAAGCGTCCGTAAACTGTTTTCAAAAATTGCATATGAACAAGTTGGTAGACTAACATCCGTTGTTGGGAAGAATCCGTAAACTGTTTTCAGAAGTCTTGAGAAGAATCTGAACAAGTGATAGGTTAACATCCGTTACTTGGAGAACCCGTGAACTGTTTTCAGAAGTCTTGAAGAGGAACCGGTGTAGGGCTTCCTGATGATGAGCTCGTGTAAAACTGCATCTGGATGAATCTGGAATAAGTATCAGAATGTCGCCGTGTCCGGGTCACATCTGAACTATTTCTGCATGAATCTCGGAAGATGATCTTTGTCTGTCGACTGATCTTACCTGGAAAGGTAAAGGGTTAGTTATGTGCAATGTCATGACACATGATACAACGTATGCCATATGATATGAATGTAAATGAATGCTCATGTAAGCTGGAGAGCTGTCTTGCGAAGGATAGATGAATCCGAGATGGCTGAAGATAAAAGAATCTTGACTGCTGCCGGGGAAAATAATTCTTTGGCTGCTGCTGTGGAGGGCAAGAATCTTCAATTGTTAAAAAAATGAGAAGTCTTGGGACCACTGTTGGAGGAAATCAGAAGCTTGGGTTGTATGCCAAACTACTGGGGTCTTCCTGTCTTGAGGAGATCTGTGTAGGATTTCCTGATGATGAGTTCGTGTAAAACTGCATCGGGTTTTTGAATACTTTTGACATTCGAATGCCCCAAGTGGTGATGTAGATAATTTCCTGGCTTGTTACAGGTGTTGATCCATAATCAGTCGTCTACAGATATTTTCCTGGCTGGATACAGGAATCGAATCCTCAAACTCTTCAGACGTGCCCTGGCTAGATACAGGAATCGAGTCTGGAAATAGTCGTCAATAGATATGCCCTGGCTGGATACAGGAGTCGAATCTGGAAATAGTCGTCAACAGATATGCCCTGGCTGGATACAGGAATCGAATCCTCAAACTCTTCAGACGTGCCCTGGCTAGATACAGGAATCAAGTCTGGAAATAGTCGTCAACAGATATGCCCTAGCTGGATACAGGAATCGAATCCTCAAACTCTTCAGACGTGCCCTGGCTAGATACAGGAATCGAGTCTGGAAATAGTCGTCAACAGATATGCCCTGGCTGGATACAGGAATCGAATCCTCAAACTCTTCAGACGTGCCCTGGCTAGATACAGGAATTGAGTCTGGAAATAGTCGTCAACAGATATGCCCTGGCTGGATATAGGAATCGAATCCTCAAACTCTTCAGACGTGCCCTGGCTAGATACAGGAATCGAGTCTGGAAATAGTCGTCAACAGATATGCCCTGGCTGGATACAGGAATTGAATCCTCAAACTCTTCAGACGTGCCCTGGCTAGATACAGGAATCGAGTCTGGAAATGTGATAGTTGATTTTTTGAACACTTTTGACATTCGAATGCCCCAAGTGGTGATGAAGGAGTCTTGAATCAGATTACTCTGCATATTGAGAGATTTCTTGAAATCTTGACTGGACTGCCCCAGGTTAACTGAATCTTGAAAGATCTGTTGGACCTTGACTGGACTGCCCCAGGTTAATTGGATGGTGACATGTCATGCCCCTTGCTGATAGGAAATTTGTAATGGAAGTGTCATCCTCTTGAAGTGATTTTAACTTACTGAGAGAGTTTTCGTTCCTCCGAACATTCGCTGTATGAATTTCTTCGCTGTCAAACAAAAAGCCAAATGCAGACAGTGATATTCAAGCAATGCAAAGTTTATGTTTGTCTTGAAGTTTTTTAAAAAATGCGTTTTTTAGCAGAAAACTTTTTCATAAGACAAATTCAACAGAAGATTTAGAGCAAAGCCTTACAGGAGTCAGGATACCTTTTGTAACAGTATGCTTTCGAACTAACCCATGCTTCAATTAGGACTTTTGAAGGGTTGTAACGTGGCTTGGTTCACGGTTTAAGAAACAAAGGATAAAGGCTCAAAGTATATCTGTACCCACCCGCTCTTCGTGATGTTCTTCAACCTAAGCTCAGTTAATTGTGCGTCATACTCTGTTTTGAGTTCGGAACGACTTTTGGGCGATGGTTCACCAGTTGAATTTGGGGAGACAGTCATCATCTCCTTTTTTCTTTTTCAACATTTTTTCATGTTGTTGAGGATTTTGTAATGACCTCACTATTTTGATTTTGATTTGTTATCCCTGACTTTTGCCTGACTGTTCCCATTTTCGAGATTACAGTCAGCGGGATGCCCCAGCTTTCTTAAGCCTCCTTTACAGGTTTTGGCTTGGTGGGATTTTCTCTTTTGAGAGATTGACTGCCTATGTGATAGGGAACCACCCTTGTCTTTTGATTCCAAAGGAATGCTTTTTTTTTTTTTGACGTCGTTCGTTGTGTTACGAACCGAGAGTTTGCGACTTCAATGCGCGTTTTTCTTTTGAATTAACTGAGATACTACCCTGCCCCGAGTTTATATCAAAGGTTTTGATTGTTCAGAACAGAAAACTCCTACTTCTTTGGCTCGAAGGGGTTGACTAGGGATTATCTTCCTTATGACTCCAGTGTTTGGGATTTGAAAGAAATGCCTGTACATCATCAGCAAGGTCTGTTCAAAAGCATACTGTATAGGATCATGGTATTGTTTCGTCATCCTCCCTCTAAAGGCTTGCAGCTTTTTATCAAGAGTCAAATATCATAAGGAAAATCATAAGAGTAGTGAAACGAATGGATGGATTCAAGACAAACATATGCAATGCATTAATGAAAACAGAGTTTAACATCAACAGATAATTGTTTGACAGCAAAAGAAATTACAACTTTGAAAATTCAAAAAGAAGCAAAAAGTCTTTCTGCTTGAGCTTCGTCACTTCAAGTGGAGAACCCTTTAACGGAAGATTTTCATCTCGCCGTCTGGCATGAATTCCAGCACCCCAATGTCGATCAGATCTTGAATCTTGTTCTTCAAGGCCCAACAGTCGTTGGTGTCGTGTCCCGGGCTGTAGGAATGGTAAACACAAAATGCGTCGGGACGGTAGTTAGGAGAGGAGGTATTGAGCTTCTGAGGAGGATCCTTTAAGGTAAGCAGGTTGACCTCCAACAGACGCTTCAGTATGAAGAATGATGGTATTTCAGTCTCCGTGAACTGCCTTCCCGACGTTTCTTGCTTACGCTGATTACCCCGTTAACGCTGGCGAGGTTGTTGATGGGCTTGTGACCCTGAAGCAAGCAAAGGAGTTTTCCCCTTGTCTTCTTGAGTGGATGGAGGCTGAGTGGTGACTTGCTCTTCAACCTCAGATGTTTGCCCCAGTTGGTTGTTTGGAAGCAATTAGCGGACAAGAACTCTGAGTTCCTCTTGTCTTTGAGATAGGTCTTGGATGAGAGCCATCTGGCCCACCAACTGTCCCATCACTTGGGTCCTCAATGTTGTCAGATCAAACTGCAGCTCCACAAGATGATCACTCCTGGCATTGTTGGAATTCTCCAAGCCCTTTGTGAGGAGAGCTTTCATTTCTTCTTGCCCCAGAGACAAGTTCAGGAACACTTCCTGCAGCTGAGCAGTCTGGTCTTGGATGTCTTTGACAGACCTTTCTAGAGCCATCTCTTACTGAAATAAGCAGCAGGAGAGTAAGGAAACCTGAAAAAGGAAAGACTGTCAAAATGCAATGCATGATATGTGGATGCATGCTTTCAAGGATCTCTTGGGGTAAACACAAGAAAATGTTAGAGGTTGAACTTTGATCTTTGATTGGAGATCTTTGCACCGGTGGATGCCTTTCCACTAGAATCAAGCTCACCATGTCGAGTGGGTCATAGCCACTGATTCAAGTTGTTGTACTTGATCTTTGTTTGGAGAACTTTGTATCGGTGGATGTCTTTCCACGATAATTAAGCTCACCATGTCGAGTGGGTCATAGCCACTGATTCAAGTTGTTGTACTTGATCTTTGTTTGGAGAACTTTGTATCGGTGGATGTCTTTCCACGAGAATCAAGCTCACCATGTCGAGTGGTTCATAACCCCTGATTCAAGTTGTTGTACTTGAACTTTGATTGGTATTGGTTTAGAGGAGACACCTCTTGCCCCTTGGTAGACGTCTGGTTCAACGTAACCCTGCATCAAAAGAACCCTCGAGATCCTTGAAATGGTTATTGAAAATGCTATGGTATGATGTCATGATGTTATGTACATGTATGTGAAAAGCAAGTGAGTGTATATACAGGCAAACATATTCACACAAAGCAAACAAGTCCTTAGGTTTAGGCTTGCATGGGGTTCAGATACTACCCTCTTTCAGTTTCGTTGGTTAAAACCTGTCCTATCAAAAGTAACCGGGTTCTAGAGGATCTCAAATCATTGGATACCCTCGATCGGTCATAACTCCAACATCGCTATCTTTTCTTGCGGCCGGAACCATCGCGAGAGTTTAGCCTCAATGAGTGTAGCATACTGCTACTGTTCTAATGGCCAAGTTGGGTCAATTTAGGGTTCTAAGGTCGGTTGGTGCTTAATGACTCATTGGAAGACCCATATTCTCCCCGTTTCAACACAAGGGATATCGGTACAGACCAAGGTGCCACACCAACGTAGCCACTGCTTCACCCATGTCGGTATACCCCGGACAGGTCCCTCGCAGATTATGCTACCTAAAAAGGTTTTCCCCAGATCCGGGTTAGGATCTATGAAACTCCGATACAAAGCCCACAAATGTAAAAGCAAACAAAGCAATCAATTGAAAACAAAGGTGATCTAAACCCTAAGGTAACCCCCCTTTGAGTAATACTCCCCAGCAGAGTCTCCAGTTCTGTGATACGGTGGGAGAACTGACTAGAGGTTTGCGTTTGTATTCGCACTTGTTCGGTTGAGCAAGAGTCGCCACCGACTTTTTATTTTATCCTAAAGGAAAGGTTGAAAAAGCACAACAAAAACCTTTTGAGATATTTCGTGGGTCCGGGGGGTAGATTATGAAAAGGGAAGGTATTATCACCCTTTTCATCCATGGTTATCCATGGGCTCTTAGTTACTTGGTTTTTTAGATCACTTGCCTTGATTTTCGATTGCTTGAAAATGGTGTGTATGTGTGTGTGTTTTTGAAAATGTTTTGGAAGAAGATGCCTTGTTTTAGGCTACCCTTGTAACAATTCTTTACTCGAATGTTTTACAAAGGTGTGTATCTTTTCGAAAAGATGTTTCAAAATGTTTTGAGAGTTTGTTTTGAAAGTGTTCGTGAAGTATGGTTTTTGAAAAGAAGGCAAGTGTTTTTGCAAGTTGATCTCAAGTAACTAAGAGTTTTGTCTACCCTATTGTACTCAAAGGTTTTCTCTATGTTTTCAACCCTTTTTAACAATTTTGTTCCACCATTGAATTTGGTGGACAATCTTGCGTTTAGGAGGTTTGTTCGGGACGGGCGCGGGTCATCGTATGGACCATGAATGCAATGATGCCAAGTGTATTTGGCAATTTGCTTTGAAGGGACTATGATCATTCCATTTAGGCAACTTTCGAAAGCGTCATCGAGGGACTTATGATCATTTGAATTTGTTTTGCCAAAGAAACTCGACGTGCAAGCATGGCCCATTTTGGAAGGCAACATGTGGGATTACCCTAGAGGGTGCAAGTGTGATTGTGTATTGATTTCATGTATTTGTCTTGTATTAGGTTATCTAGCGTTTGATTTTATGTACATGCAAACCCTAGGTCTAACCATGGTATAATTGAAAGCGGTAAATTACAAGAATTTAAAGTCTACGCTATTACAAAATAAGTATCCGGGAGTGGGGGTACAAATTTTACAAATGGGGATGAGACTTTAGGAATATAGTGTCCAATAGGTTACAACCAAATCGAAATCGATCAAATGTAAATGTAACGGATATACAAAAATAAGCAAATGTATAATGTATCAAATGTAAGTACATTGTGTAAGTGTATGCGTATATGTGTATGTAATTATTTACAGGTGCGATAATGTGAATTTAAATGTGTATTATTAAGGTATTGTTTTAACTTAAAGAAAAGAATTAAATACTTGCTTAATTTGTAATCTTGTATATTTCTTTAATATGTACAAAAAGAAAACTTTAATTAAATGAAAAGAAAAATGTTTTCAATTTTAATTATATTGTGTATAAAAGATCACTACGCCAAAAACTGCTTTTTGCAGCGCCTCTACTAAAGCGCTTATTGAAAAAGCGCTGCCATAGCCTTCACAAAAAACAAAATTAAAAAAAAGGGAAACCTACGAAGGCGCTTTTTTAAAAGCGCTGGCATAGGTGGGGGATACGAAAGCGCTTTTTACATTAAAAGCGCTGTGGTAGGTCAAATAAAAATATTAATAAAAACGAAATAATAGGGTTATGAAGGCGCTTTTTAAAAAGCGCTGTGGAAGATTGGCCTTTGAAAGCACTTTCAAAAGCGCTGGCATAGCTGGACCTATGAAAGCGCTTTTACCCTAAAAAGCGTTGGTAAAAGCCCCCCTATGAAAGCGCTTTCAAAAGCGCTGTTATAGCTTATATTATTTTTAATTTAATAAATTAAAACATCAAAATAACATTATTCATTCTTTTCTCTTCTTCAAACGCACAGTACAATAGCTCTTCTTCTCTTCCACAAACACGATTTCGTAGAAAACCCTAACCCCAACCTTCTTCCTCCGTCTTCGTCCGTCCTCCGGCCGTCGTCGCAAGTCTTTGTCTTCCTCCGTGAAACTGTCTCTGTCTTCGTCCGTCCTCACTGTCGTCGCAAGTCTTCGTCTTCCTCCGTGAAACTGTCTTCGTCTTCGTCTACTTCCTCAAAGAATACAGAGTAAGTTCATTTACTCAGATTTTTTGTTAATGCAACTATTAGAACTAGGTACTGGAAGTAGCTATTGTTTTTTTTTTGTTCTATTAAAATGTATATTGTCTGGTGTTGGAAGGGAGAACACTGTTGAACATTGTGTTCATTCTCATCATTGATAAACTTCATCTAGGTTCAGTTTTATCATATTTCAAATTATGGTTCATTGGTTATTTGTTTTTGTTTTTGTTTTCTTCAAGAACACAAGTTCAATAGCATAAGCACAATGCCTTTAATTGATCGTAGCTGATGGAATTTAGAACAATGCTTGTTTTTTCTGTTAGTCTAGAGAACCTAACAAATATCAATTTACATAGGATTTAATTTATCAATGCCTTTGACAACAAAGCAAACAGGATAATCAAGAGATGCAAGTATACTGTATACAATTTCATAAACAAAGAGTCTGAAGTTTGCAATCACTAACCTTGCTTTCTCTAATTTTTCAACCACATCACGCATAGCATGGATGATAATTTTCTTCACCTGATACCAAAGAAGCAGCCATCAGGAAAAAAAAACAGTACACAAAATCCCAATAAGAAACTGTTAACAATATGATATGAAATAGGAGAATAGAATTGAAATAGGTTGATGATCAAGATTTTAAACATTCAACAAGGATTGAAACAATCAATTTAGAAGTTAGAACCTTACTAGTATTACTGATTTGTAAGCATACTCACTTGCCCTCGAATGTGTGAGAATATATATACGAAAAGAATCTTACATTACTCTACTATTAATGTTAGAATATCTTAGTTTATCTCATAGGATCAGTTTCTTACATTGGGGTATTTGTTTTCTACAGTTTGGCTACAACCTTCAGTTTTAATTCATAGGATCAAGTTCATTGTATTTGTTTTCAACAGTTTTACTATTTGTTTTTTACAATTTGGCTACAACAAAATTCTATTTAAGATCAGGATCATTGGGGTGAGTAAGATTGCAAAATAATAAGATTTTAAGATATAGATTGAGATCTTGACAACCTTGATTAAAACACTTTTCTGTATAGAACGGTCCCTCAAGACAGTTAACTAAATCGATTCAATATAACTAGCTTATCTCCCTCAATGCTCAGTCTAGCTCAATAAATATTAACCTTTTTATATTGATATCTTTATTTTCTTTTGTGGTAGATTTCTTACTGGAAACCTTCTCACTGGACCAATACCGCCTACTTGGAGGAAGAATACCTACGTGTGAGTTATCTTAGAATTTTTTGTTATAAGTGAATGTTGGTCTAAGGTTATTTCACGCACTTTTGTATCATCGACATGACTATAGTGTAGACTAATGTAGTTTTACGTACGACGCTCATTCTCCGCGTTTCTTAGAGTTCGAAACATCTGAGAGGTAACTTTCTCCGATTGAAGAAATTCGAACTGTCCTTGATCGTAGTGTACGCGGGACGCTCTCAACATTTTCAAAGGTTTCTATCCTATTCTTGAACTGACTTGAATAACTTATTGTTTTTACTTTTATTTTCCGGCTCAGTGTGAATTTCTAATGATTATAGTTGAGTGGAATTCATGAGCTGCGGTTGTGTTTTTGTTTATATTTAGACTGTTATGGCAGTATAGGGCTGTATATGGCAGTATGGCAGTATTGATAGCATTGAAACGAGCACGTTTCAGGGATTCATCAAACATCAATGAAAATCTTAAACACAATGAACCATGCAACACATTAGTTAGCGTGTAGATGTTAGAATTTAGGACTATAGGACTATACCAAAAATATCTGACGGGATTTTTCCGTTGCTAAATCTTCCGGTTGCTTCTCCTCCGATGAAATCTTTACCGTAAGGTTTGAAATCCGACTTCACTATTGTTTGAATATAATTGTTATTACCTGTATCTAAGACTGAATCACTAGTATCCGACTTCACTAGTTAGTAATTAGTTATGATTTGTTTAGCACATGCTTAAGGTGAGGCAAGAATAACTATGAATTTGATTACCTGATATGTTGAATTTCTTTACAGGTAATTAATTATTATTTTGCTATAGTTGCGTGACTAATTAGTTGCTATAGTCAAACCATGGATAAAAAATGGATGACTGCCAATCGATTGTCGAAAGAGTATGAGGATGGGGTATCAGAATTCGTTAAGTTTGCCGTTGCGCACGCCAGAGAACCCAATGGAATGATATGTCCTTGCTTGAGATGCTGTTATGGGAGACGGGTTGACGCGGTTCAGTTGGAATCGCATTTACTGATGCATGGAATTGATAGAAGTTATGCATGTTGGAATTTGCATGGTGAGAAAAGTAGCGGGAATGTTGAATCGAGTTATAATACGACGTATGCTTCAAATGAGGATTTCGCAGACGCATACGATTATGATCGAGTCGAAGAGATTGCAGAAGCGCTTGAAGAAGATCTTGAGGATTGTCCCAAAATGTTCGAGAGGTTGGTAAGCGATGCAGATAAACCGTTGTATGATGGTTGTACAAAATTCACAAGATTGTCTGCGGTGTTAAAGTTGTACAACTTAAAGGCGGACAACGGATGGTCGGATAAAAGTTTCACACAGTTATTAGCCCTCGTGAAAGAAATGCTACCAGAGGATAATGTTCTTCCCAATCGAACGTATGAGGCCAAAAAGATGTTGTCCTCTATTGGCATGAGCTATGAAAAGATACATGCATGTCCAAAAGATTGCGTTTTATTTCGAAACGAGTACGCAGTGTTAAATGAGTGTCCTAAATGCGGTGCCCCTCGATATAAGGAAAAGTTGTCTCCGGAAAAGGTGTTATGGTATTTTCCTATAATTCCGAGATTTAGGCGCATGTATCGTAGTGAGACCGATTCAAGACACTTGACTTGGCATGCAGATGAAAGAATTATTGATGGGAAGTTGCGACATCCGGCAGACTCACCACAGTGGACGAAAGTTGATATTGATTATCCTGAATTTGGAAAAGAAGCAAGAAATCTTCGCTTGTCGTTGTCTACTGATGGAATGAACCCGCATGGTATTCAAAGTATCTCGCATAGCACCTGGCCTGTGATTCTTATGATATATAACCTACCTCCGTGGCTATGTATGAAGCGTAAGTACATGATGCTATCTATGTTAATTTCTAGGCCCAAACAACCAGGGAATGACATAGACGTGTACTTGGCACCCTTAGTCGAAGATTTGAAGTTTTTGTGGGAGACCGGTGTGGAGGTTTACGATGGGTATAGGAAAGAAAGTTTCAACTTGAGGGCGATGTTGTTTGGAACAATTAATGATTTTCCGGCGTACGGAAATCTATCAGGGTACAGCATTAAGGGTCAAAAAGCGTGTCCTGTTTGTGAAGATGAAACCGATACGATGCGATTGAACTTTTGTCAGAAGAATGTTTTTCTCGGTCATCGTAGATTCTTAAATTCTAATCATCACTATCGTGGGTGGAGAAAGGCATTCAATGGAGAGGCAGAACACGGTAGAGCTCCACATATGTTGACAGGTGATCAGATTTTTGAAAAGGTGAAAGATGTGAGTACTGAGTTTGGCAAGCCTTTTGCACATAGACTTGTCACGAGTGGGTGGAAGAAGAGGTCGATTTTTTTTGAACTTCCATATTGGAAGTCGTTGTACGTAAGACATTTCGTCAATGTTATGCATATTGAAAAAAATGTATTTGATAGTGTTATTGGTACGTTACTCAATATACAAGGAAAGTCTAAGGATGGCATTAACATAAGGAAGGACATGTTAAACATGGGAATTAGAACTGAATTGGCACCCGTGACGAAAGGAAGACGCACATATCTACCACCTGCTGTTTACACTCTATCTAGAAAGGAGAAGAAAATATTGTGTAAGTTCCTCAGTGAAGTTAAAGTTCCAGAAGGCTACTCATCAGATATTAGAAGACTTGTGTCAATGAAAGACCTAAAGTTAAAGAGTTTAAAGACTCATGATTGCCATGTTATAATGGAACATTTTCTACCAATAGGTATACGTTCTATTCTGCCAGAAAAAGTAAGGAGCACAATAACTAAGTTGTGTTTTTTCTTCAAGTCAATTTGCAACAAGGTGATCGATCCTGCGATCTTACCAACATTGCAAAAAGAGGTGGTTGTTACTTTATGTGAGCTTGAAATGTATTTTCCTCCCTCGTTTTTTGACATAATGGTTCATCTAGTCGTTCATCTTGTCAAAGAGACACAGTTGTGCGGACCAGCTTATATGAGATGGATGTACCCTGCTGAACGTTATATGAAAATTTTAAAAGGGTACGTGAAAAACCGAAGTCGACCGGAGGGTTGTATTGCGGAACGATACATTGTTGAAGAAGCGGTTGAGTTTTGCACTGAATATCTGTCAAATGTTCAATCAATTGGACTCCCCAAATCTCATATTGTCGAGAAAAAAGAAGGAAAAAGACTAATTGGAAATAAAGTTGTGACAGTGTCAATGGTCGAACGGGATCAGGTGCATTTGTATGTTCTGCACAATGAGATTGAGGTTGAGCCGTATGCTGAAATGCACAAGGGTGTTCTTCGAGGTTTAAATCTGAATAGAAATGAGAATTGGATAGTACGAGAGCACAATCGAAGTTTCATACCGTGGTTTAAGGAACAAATTTATTCAAAGTATCGTTCGGATCCTGCTTCAGTAACAGAAAGGTTGAGATGTTTAGCATATGGTCCAAGTATGATTGTGTTTTCTTATAGCGCATACGCAATTAATGGATACACATTTTATACCAAAGAACATGATGATAAAAGTACTATGCAGAATAGTGGTGTTACCTTGGTAGCTGAAGCGATGCACATATCAAGTGCGAATGACTTAAACCCGAAATTTGTAAATCTGTCATATTTTGGGGTTATCGAGCGCATTTTGTTGTTTGATTACGGGAAGTTTTAGATTCCTGTATTTGATTGCAAGTGGGTTGAAAATAATAATGGCGTACGAATGGATAAGTCAGGATTTTTGCAAGTGGGTCTCAATAGGGTGGGGGTACAAAGATGAACCTTTTATTCTAGCCTCTCAGGCTAAACAAGTGTTCTATGTCAATGATCCGACAAGTACGAAATGGTCTATAGTGCTTTTTTCTAACAAAGTAATTGATGAAAACATTGGAGATCAAGGTGATATTGGCGTTGGCATTGAATCTTGTACAAGAAACGATCAAAATGAGAATGAACCTTGTACTAGAGATGATCATAATGAGGGTATTTGGATCAATCCAACCATCCGAGTTGTTAACAGAAGCGTAAAATATATTGCTACCAAGAAAAGAAAGAGACGTTAGTGAAAAAGGTATTATTATAATTATAGCCTAATATTGTAAGTAATATGTGAATAATGTTTTGAATTTTTGGCATATCTTTTGAACCGTTTTGAATTTTTGCGAATGTGACTAGTGTTTATTTAGTAGAACAATGTTTCCGGAGCTGATGGTGAGGTTTATTTCTTGCAAGTTTGGTTTTTTAGCATTTTATTCAATTTTGAGTTCCTTTAGTGCTATTCATATCTTTTTCGACTATCCATTTTCATGTAGTGTACTAATGTGCTTGTTTGACTTTTGTTACAGGTCTAATGGCTAGCAATGAAGAAAACCCGCAAGGAAACCAACAAGAAAACCCACCAGGAAACCAACAAGATCATGAAAACTTACAAGAATCAAATCATGCAGCGGATGATACTTCAGCAAATGATGTTGCACGAGGCATCACCATAATGCGCGAAATCATTCGTGCTAGAGATAAGGGAGTGATATATAATGTAGATTGGAATCATTCAAATCAAGTAGTTGGGGTTAATGCTTCAAAATTCACAAGCTACGTTGGTACACTTGTTCGTATGCATGTGCCAATCTCCATATCTAGATGGAATGCGAAACAATGTGAAGCATTGAAGCAAGGAAAAGAAATGTTTTGGGAAGATGTTAAGGTATGTATGTTATATGGTTTATATGGTTATATGTTTATAAGTTTATAAGTTTATATGGTGTATATGGTTTTTAAACTACTTATATGTTTATATGGTTTATATGGTTTTTAAATTACTTATATGTTTATATGGTTTATACGCAGCGGTCTTTTAACGTTCCAGATGAGCGTAAAGGCTTCGTACTTGGGTTGGCCGGGAAAAGATTTAGAGGGTGGAAAAATCTGTTGACGAACACCTATCTTAAGGATGACAAAGGAAAGTGGCTGGAAGAGTTCCCGGCCGGAAGGCCAGAAAAGTATAATCTTTTCATTAAACAAGAAGATTGGACTGAGTTTATTAGACAAAGAGATGACGAATTTCGGCAAAAGAGTGCCAAAAATAGTGAGAGAGCATCAAAGCCCGCGTATCCATACAAAAAAGGGCGTTTGGGATATGCACGCTTAGAGGAAAAAATTGTAAGTAATAAATAGAAATGATATGTTCTTATTAATTGTCTAAATGTGTTGTATTTGACGATCTAACCGTTTGTTTCTATGCATAGTTAGAGGAGACGAAAAGTGATGAAACCTCACTTCCAGCACATTTGCTGTGGAAGGAAGCTCGTGTGGGCAAGAATCAAGCTGTTGATCCAAGTGTTCTAAGAATTTATGATGAATGCGTAAGTATAACATTGTGTCTTTAATTAAATCAAATTTTTATGACTATTTAATTGATTTTTTTATCTCCATTATTTTCAGGAGACATTGTCACAAACGGAGTCCACCGGTGACGACCAGGATACGAGGAGCGTACTTAGTAAAGCACTGAATGTTCCTGAGTATTCCGGTCGGGTGAGGGGTAAAGGTCATGGTGTGACTCCAACCTCTTTCTACCAGCATCCTCGGAAAAGAAATCCTACCAATGCAGAAGTGATGAATGTACTTATGGAATTACAAGCAAAAGTCAATGCATTGGAAAGAGATAAAGAGGTATTAATAAGGGAAAAGGGCAATGCGGCAATGGCGAAAGAAACTAGTGACAACGCTAGTATCAACCGTCAGAATAAATTTCCTGAGGTAATTATAAATATATTGATAAATCTCTATTGTTCAAGTTTCTCATTTTTATTCCACCTCTTTCTATTATTGAATTAAAAGTAATATGTATGCATATTGGTTTAGGGCATTTCATCTTGCCAACTATACGTAATGGCATCAGATTATCACCTTGTTGGCAAGGGAAAAGTGTACAACACTTTGGGAGATTTAATTCATAATACACCGATCCCGGCTGGACACCTGAGAGTATCAGTAGATTATCCTATTGATCCCGATGCGTTGGTACCGGTACCTGACGTGGCCTTGGATATAAGATCGGTGCGAGACGCAGTAGGGTCGTTTGTTGCATGGCCCTTGGACCTCATTTTCATTGATGATGAGGTATGTTTAAAACCGTTAATATGAATCATTTAGATTTCAAATGTCAATTCTGAACCGTTAAGTTAATTATTTTTTAATATTAGCCTCCTACAAAACCCGCTAATAAGGGTAAGGAGATTTTGCAGCAAGGCGGCGAGTCTATGGCATCAATTCCAGAGGTACACTTAAATTGTTTATTATATGATATGAATTTAAAACTGAACGATTTTATAATTTACCTAAGTTATATGATTGTTAGGTATCTACGAAAGTGTCACAACAAGTGACCCAGCCTGTTCGTAGCAGACCACCCCCGAAAAAGTCAATGCATAAGGGGGGAAGAGGCGGGGGAAGAGGCGTTTTTGTACCTCGATATCGGAATACACTTGGAGTACTTTTGGAAACCTCAGATTTGAAGTCAGGTGGTATTCGTCGAATCCTTATGGATGCAGATATCTTTGGTCTTGACTGCGAAGAAACGATAGGAATGGACGAAATGACTGAGATTATGACGCATGGTGAATTAGGCATCGGCAATGTTCACGCATACATCCGGTATTCCGATAAATATATCATTTAATTAGTTGAACAATTTATTTACACATTTCAATGAAAATAGTCTAATGTTTATATGTTTTTATTTAAGGTTGTTGTACGATAAAAAAATGCGCGAGACTGTATTGGCAAGACGCTTCCATTTCTTGTCTGCCCATATTGTCAGCGGAGCGACAATTGTCAGGGAACCGGGTTCAGTTAGGGAGTACTTAGTGAATCGATACACGGCCTACGTCGATAACCCAGATAACTTGTTTATTTTGCCGTATAACACTGTTCCAGTGGGGTGAGTTTTTCATTTATTCTAATATATCTTTGTTTATTTTGCGTAGAAACTTTTCTTCTAAACTGTTGCTTAAATTTTTAGAAAACACTGGTTGTTGTTGGCTATCGATCCGATTAAAGAAGTTGTGTACTTTCTGAATTCGGTAGACGGGGAATGGACTAACTATCCCGCTATGAAGGAAACTGTTGATCAGTAAGTGAGATCGTTCTAACTATTCGTGTATATTTATATATTTAATTATTTCTGTGAGATTGATCTAAATATATGTTTTTATTTTCTTAGATCAATACAAATATTTCGTAGTCAAAGGGACGCACAGGTACCCCGGAGTAAATCATCAAATATTACTTGGATCAAAGTGCAGGTACAAAATTAGTTGCTTATAATAATAGTTATGTTACTTGATAAAATTACACGACAACTATAAAATATATTCTGTTTTTCTATGCAGTGTCCGTTACAGAATAACGATGTAGATTGCGGATACTTTTGCTTGAGGTTTATGAAAGAAATCCTTCATAAAAATCAAGTAGAGATTCCAAGCACGGTATGGATTTATAACTTAGAATAATTTTGTATGATTTCTACATTTAATAACATCATGCATATACTGAAGTAATAATTTCTTATGTAGTACTTTGATGACCTCTATACTATGTCGTACACGAAAGTTCAAGTGGAAGAAGTCAAAGAGGAAATATGTCAATTTTATGTTGAAAACAGATTATTCTGATGGGTATGAATAAAATATTATTGTACGTGTTAGTTTGATTGTGTTGGAGCCTTTAATATTGTTTGTTTAATTTACCGTGTTGTTCATAATCATACTTTGCAGGATGACGACCGTGTCGGTGGAGCATTATTTTCGATGTAATTATATATGATTTAGTTACATATGTATATATATGGTTACAAATTAACACGATACTTTGTATGTGATTTAGTTATGGTTACAAATGTATATATGGTTACAAATTTAGTTATATATGATTTAGTTACATATATATAGATAAGGATTGAATATTATATGGTATACCGGTTTCTGTTAATATAATACCGATTTCTTAAAATATATGTATAGATAAGGATTGAATTACAGGTTAAATTATTGGACCAAAAAAAAATTACAGGCCGCACAGGGAACCTCAAATTATAGGTTTCACTTTAAAAAATTTGTATGAGCTACGAAAGCGCTTTTGGCTAAAAAGCGCTTTCGTAGGCAGGATAAATAAATAAAAAATTAAATAGAAACCCCCTATCAAAGCGCTTTTTATGGAAAAAGCGCTGTGAAAGACCCCCCTATCAAAGCGCTTTTTCCATAAAAAGCACTGTAAAAGCCATGATAAATAAAAAAACAAAAATTAAATAGAACCCCTATCAAAGCGCTTTTTATGGAAAAAGCGCTGGGAAAGACCCCCCTATCAAAGCGCTTTTTCCATAAAAAGCGCTGTAAAAGGCCAGATAAATAAAAAAAAAATTTAAATAGCACACCTATCAAAGCGCTTTTCAAAAAGCGCTGGGAAAGACCCCCCTATCAAAGCGCTTTTTAAGGAAAAAGCGCTGGGATAGGTCCACCTACGACAGCGCTTTCGGCCAGAAAAAAGCGCTTTCGTAGCCTACGCCTGCGCTGGCTACGGCAGCGCTTTTAAGCGCTTTTAAAGGGCAAAAAAAGCGCTGTGAAAGCCCATTTTCGTAGTAGTGGATGTATCTTTATATGTATGTACAAAGAATATTTAAATTAAATGTTTTAAATTAAAAAATGTATTTTTATGTATTTTAGTATTAATGTATTACTATACAAAGAAAGGTATTTTACTTAAAAGAAGAAGGGTTTTACATTTTAATTGTGTATTTTTTATATTAATGTAATAATATACAAGGTAACAAAATTTAAGTTAGAGGAAAAATATTGTAATTAAAAATGTAATTTTAAAGAAAGTCAATATTTGATGTAAATAAATAAATAAAGGTCATATTAATTTATGTATAAAAAAAAGGAATATGATGATAAAAAAAATAGTTTGAAATAAGTTAGAAATGGGCTCAAGGGGGGGGGGTGTGAATTGGAATATGCTTTGGGCTTAGGCGTGGTTGAAACGGGCAAGGCCCAAGTTCTTGAACGATTTTTTTGCTTAGGGTTAGTTGTTTTTGTTTCATTCTGGAATAAGCTTAGGGTTACATTGTTGAGCGGCGCCGTTGCTAGTTCCACTTCGTCTTCTCCGATCGTTCTTAATGCCTAGCTTAAACCTTTCGCCTCAGCCACCAGCGACCTCCACTTCTTCTTCCCTCCAACGACAGCATTATGGCGATCGATCTAAGGTACAATTCGTTTTCTATTTCGTTAGGGATTTTAAAAGAGTTTTGTTACGATTTTGCATGTTTGTGATTTTTTCGTTTATTTGATTCTTACTCCAAATTGTTATTGTGATTTGAGGCATATGACAGAACAAGAGGGGGAAAATCTACCTGGAGACGGAGGAGGGAGATTGGGGCGAGCTAGGAGGCCGGGGCGAGGAATACGCGTGATGATGGACTCGGAACCCTGGTTTGGTTTTGTGATGTTTACCCTGAAAACCCTTATATCTTCTTTCTTCTTCTCTTTTACTGCATGCTTCTGCTTATGTTGCCTTGAGATATCTTTTCCTTTTGTGCTTGTTGAAATGTGATGCTTGATGCCTTCTTTCTCTTCTCGCCCTTGACTTATGTTGCCTATCCCTCACCTATTTTGTATGCTATGCTTTATTATCCTTTGAAACGCTTGTTGCCTTTGAGTTGCCTTTGAATGTTTTCCTGTGAATGTTGATTTTTTTTATGCCCAGTGATGAACCTTCTGAGGGCTTAGAGTTGGCCTTGAATGCTTTAGACAGGTTTGAGCTTATTTGGAGCCTTTAGGCTTTGAAAAGCTTAGGAGCTTGTGTTTGACATTGAGTAGCCTGAGTATGCTTGGATATTTGGTGTTTTATGAATGCCCCTATGATGAACTCCTTGAGTTCTGAGGGCTTGATGCTTGAATCTATGTTTGCACCATTTCTGATTCTTTGAAAGGTTGGACAGGGTAGGCGTTTTGGCTTGTTGATAGGTACAAGGTTTTTGGGCATATGCTGGTTTTTGATGGTTAGGCTTTATGATACTTTGATATGGCTTTACAGGTTGGGTCTTGGTTGAGTTTTCTGTTTGGATGTATTTGGATTAGGCTTGAAGCTGGACAGGTTTGGATTTACTGGTTTGCTGGCTTTGTATATTGCAGTCTGAGCTTAACTGCAGGTTATGGTTTATGCAGGTATACTGGTTTAGGCTTTAACAGGTTTATGTTAGGCCTTTGACAGGTTATGCTTGTAATGTTTAAGGCTGGAAGGCTTTGGTTATGAACTTGGGTGAGTGTTCTGGTTTGGTGATGGTTTTAGAGTTTACAAGCTTGTGTTGGCTTTTGGATAGTTTGTTCTATCTCGTTTTACAGGTTCAGCAGGCTTTTGATGTTTACTGTAAACAAAACAGGTTCAAGGTCTTTTTTTTTTTTGAGACTGGAGGCTTATGCAGTTTTGTATCTTTTCTTTGTATTGGTTTTGCCCTCCTCCTCTACTGTACTGTGTTCAGTTCTTTTATATTTCTTTCTTCCTGCCTAAAGCCTAAGCCTGCTTTCTTTTTCTCTTCTCTCTCTCTTTAGTACAGTTTGCATTAAAATAATGTTTATGCTGTACTTTTCTGAAAGGGCCACTTGGGAAATGATGAAAATGAGATAGTTTGCTTGCATAACAATTTTCCTATGCATATTTGTCCCTTCTTTTGACAGCTTCTTGTACTTTTGGATCTTTTGATATCTTTCCAAATCTTCTTTTTGATAGCTTGGGCAGCCTTGTACAGTTTGACAGCAAGTTTGAATTTTTCAGTTTGGACTTTGTAGTTTGATTTGCACTTGCTTTTGAACTATGCAGTTTGACAATTTTTGAATTATGCAATTTTGACTTTTGTGCATTCATTTTTAGCAAATAAATATTCGTCCCTCTTTGTGAACCGGGAGAAATCCCGTGATTTGCAGAGAGAGCTAACTGATCCCAATCAGTGGCCCTTAATGATGAACTGTAATTCTATCTGTCTCCTTTATTTTATTTATCTGCTATTGATTTTCCTTTTTTTTCCATTTGCAGATAAAAAATTAAAATGGAGCACTGGAGCAAGGGATAGCAGATGAAGAAATGAAGATTAGAAAAAATGTTTAGGATAGTTTTATTTAGGTTTAAATTACTTGTAAAATCATTGTTGTAAATAAATTGTAAACAATAATTGTACGAATAATTTAAAAATAAATAAAAGTTTTTATTATCCAATTAATTCTTTTTTTTCTCCTATTGTTTATTTATTATTTACAATTCTTTAATTAAAATAATTGAAAATAAATTCCAATCATTTAATCTTAGAATAATAAATAATTTAAATAAACAATGCTTTAGCAATTTGATCAGTTAAACCTGGCATTTCGAACATCCAAAGCAAAGCAGAAGTTAATCAAAACAACTGATCAGGCGCATTCCCTTTTCACTGATTTTTACCCAACACTGCAAATCCAAACTGAATGTATCCTTTGACTGGTTCAAACAAACAAATGTGAATTCAATCCAAATGCATTCTTTTACTGATTAAGTCAAACAATGCGAATTCAAACCAAATCTCGGAATAACTTGAAAAGCATCATAGAATTTAAATCCTTCTGAGAACGTGCCCACAAAAACCCTAATTCCTGATTAAATTCCAAAGAGCGTTCGCCTGATCAAAGTTGAGCCAAAATCAACCAAAACCCTAAGCCAATTGTGTGAAACATTTCAAAGCCCTGAAAATCAATAAAACCCTAATTGTGTCTGACTGACGAGAAAAGTCTGTTTGACCGATTCTTGAGCCAGTTTGAAAAATCAGGAAACGCCTGAAGCTGTGATTTCTTGTGGAAAAATGCGAGGGCAAATTTTGGGGTACAACACCCCCTATTCAAAATTGTACCCCCATCCCCATAATCATGTTGTAATAGCTTAGAATTTAAATTCTCGCACTTTACGCTTTCAATTATGCCATGATTAGAGAATTAGGGTTTGTATGCAAAAATCCAAATCAACAAATAGCTTGACCTAATCAAAAGACAAAAATGCATGAAAATCAAACACAATGCACACTTGCACCCCTAGGGTTACAATCCACTTGTTGCCTTCAAAAATGGGCCATGGTATGCATGTTGGGTACTTTGGCAAAACAAAAACAAAACAAAAGATCATAGTCCCTCGATGACGCTATCTTGGTTTCCTAAACAAAAATGATCAAGTCCCTCAAGAAAATTGCCAAAGATATTTAACACAGTTACTATCATGGTCTATACGATGACCCGCGCCTGTCCCGTTTAACATCCTAACACAAGGTTGTTCACCAAATGCAACGGTGAAACAACACTGTCAAAAGGGTTAAAAACATAAGAAAGATCTTTGAGTAAAATAGGGTAGATAGCTCTTAGTTACTTGATCAAAAAGCTTACAAAAACATCCTTGCTATTTTCAAACACACTTCACAACACAATTTCAAAACATTTCCCAAAAAATCAACACTTTCAAACATTGAAATCTTTTCAAAAGACAAAAACACCTTGTATACATTCAAACAAGAATCATTACAAAGGTTGCCACAACGATGGCCTCTTTTCAAAACATCTTTCAAAACCACACACAAAGCACCATTTCAAACAATTGAAAAAGCAAAGCAAGTGATCTAAACAAGTAACTAAGAGCCCATGGATAACCATGGATGAAAAGGGTGCTTGCACCTTCCCTTTTCATAATCTACTCCCCGAACCCAAGAAAACATCTCAAAGGTCTTTCCTGTGCTTTTTGACCTTTCCTTGGGATAAAATAAAAAGTCGGTGGCGAATCTTGCTAAACTGAAACATTTGCGAACACAAACGCAAAACCTCAAGTCAGTTCTCCCACGTATCACAGAACTGGCGACTCTGCTAGGGACAACATTCTAAAAGTGGAGTAACCTTAGGGTTTAGATCACCTTTTGCATGCTTATCTTGTTTGCTTTGATTGCTTTACATTTGGTTCTCTTGTTTGGGCTTAAAATCCTCTACCCGGATTTGGGAAACATTCATAGGTAAATAGCAATACGTTGTGCAAACTGTGCGGGGTATAGCGACATGGTTGAAGTAATAGCTATATTAGTGCGACATATTTGTGAGTACCGATAGCCTTTGAGTCAATCAAAGAGAATACGGGGCCGCTGAGTGATGTCATGAAGCACTAATGAACTCTTAGAACCTTACTTGACCATCTTGGTCTTATTAGGGGTAGTGAGATGACCGACTTTGGTGCAGTCCGAAGTTGGTAGATACTCGATACTACACTCATTGAGGGTTGTTTTCTTGGAATATTTTGGTCGCCAGTTAAGTGGATAAACCAAAACAATGAACATAGAAAATAATCCAGTGATATTGAGCTCCTTAGAACCCGGTTACTATTTATAGGACAGGTTGAGCCAACTAACTTCAAGAGGGTACTTACCTATGAAACCTCATGCAAGCCTGAAACTAGGATCTTGTGTAATTTTCTTGTACATGTGCTTGTGCATACATCATGAACATCATAAAGCATCATATGCATCCACTAACCATTTCAAGGGTTCAGATCTTCATCTTTGTTCTTGTTTTGTAGGTCATGGAATCTCTTCGCAGGAAAACAATTCAAGTTAACCTTGTGAGAATCCCTCCTCAACTCAAGGAGCTTACTTCCAAGATTCCAGAGAATTCCCTCTTCAGTGAAAGACATGGTAGACTTCTCAACTTGGTCAACTCCAACATTGAAGAAGACATGGTGAAAGTTCTCTTCCAGTTCTTCGACCCCCTACACCACTGTTTCACATTCCCTGATTACCAACTAGTACCTACTTTGGAGGAATTTTCTCAACTCCTGAGGATTCCTGTTCTCCATCAATTACCCTACAACGGTACGGAAAGAGAACCAAAGCCTGAAGATGTTGCTCAAGCATTACACTTGCAACCATCTGATATCAAGGGTCATTGGGAAACCAGAAGTGGTGTCAAGGGTTTCTTGGCAAAGTTTCTGTTTGAGAAGGCGCAAGACTGCTGGAATTCTCTAGATATACAAGCCTTTGAGGAGATTGTAGCACTTCTCATCTATGGGTTGGTCTTGTTCCCAAACCCTGATCAGCTTATAGATGTGAACACTGTCAAGATTTTCATATCTCGGAATCCTGTGCCTACATTGCTTGGGGACATCCTACACTCATTTTACACACGAACAATGAGGAAAAGAGGTGTTCTCATGTGTTGTACTCCTCTTCTAGCAAGGTGGTTTATTTCTCACCTTCCCCAAATAGTTTTGAAGAATGAGCAGGGTTTAAGGTGGTCACAACGGTTGATGACCCTCACACATTTTGATGTTCATTGGTGTTCTCGGTCCAGAGAAAATGTCATCATCATTGATCGTTGTGGAGAATTCCCTAATGTCCCTTTACTTGGCATTAGGGGAGGCATTACCTACAACCCCTGTTTAGCTCTGAGACAATTTGGATATGCCCGGAGAGATGGTCCTCATGATATGATGATCCCTGACCTAGTTTTTGACTTTGACAACGACGCTCAAGGACTTTGACAAAGGTTTATCAGAGCTTGGAGAATGCCAAACAAGGTGGATAGTAAGACACTAAGGCACAAGAATTCCATCCCCCTTGAGCCTTATCTCAAGTGGGTACGAACCCGCGCCCAGAGCTTTATGATGCCATACCCCCACATTCTCCCTATGATCAAAGAGCATGTTATGGAAGGAGAGGTTCCATACACCCTCCTACATCCAGACATGCCAACATCATTGGAAGAATTGTGAAAAAGTTGTATACAACTCAAAGAGGAACGAAATACTTTTGAATCCAGCTTCTATGCCAGTGAGAAGAAGGTTTTGGAACTTACCCGCTGACTTCATGAAGAGGAGACTCTCAACACTTACATCGCGCCAAAGAGGATGCGCAATGTCTTTTTACATTAAGAATTTTGTAATATTTTGCCCATGGGGCATTTATGTACTAACAAATTTCTTCTTAATATGACGTGTGTTCTTTTTGTTTGCAACAAATTTGAATTTCTGAATCCTTGAATGCATTACATGAATAACATATCATTCATCATATGCATAAACAGGTCTTCACACCAGGTTTCCTTATCTTTCTGCTGTTTATTTCAGCAAGATGGATTTGGAGCAGACGGTTAAGGATCTGCAAGCACAAAATTCACAATTCCAGCAACTCCTCATGACCTTAGCAAAGGGTCAAGAGGACCTTAAAGCACTATTGGAGAAATATAAAGAGAAAAAGAAGAAAAGGACCGGTATGGCCACTATGGGAAGAAGGTTTGAAAACCAGGCTAGAAAGGTTCTCGAGTTCCCCTCGACGTCTGATGAAGGGATTGGTAAAGGAAAAGGAACTGCGATGACTTTTGAATCAGAAGTTGAAGAAGAAGAAGAGGAAGAGGATGAAGATTACTCCGAATAGCAATATCCCCTGGCGGATGATAAGTATAAAAATCTTGAGGATCGGTTGGCAGCCATGGAGTTGCAAAGGGTACCTGGTTTAGATTTCGAAGAACTAGGGTTGGTCGTTGGGATCGTCATTCCTCCAAAGTTCAAAGTACCTACATTTTCTAAGTATGATGATTTGTCCTGTCCAAATATGCATCTGAGATCCTATGTCAGAAAGATCCAACCTCACTCCTCTGATAAGGATCTTTGGGTCCACTTTTTTCAACATAGTTTGTCAGGCACGCAATTGGACTGGTTCTATCAACTTGAGAGATCTGATGTTCACAACTGGGAAGATTTAGATGCTGCTTTCTATCGACAATACCAATACAATACGGATTTAGCGCCTACTCGTACTCAACTACAAAGTATGGGTATGGCCTCTAATGAAGGATTTAAGGAATATGCCCAGAAGTGGCGTGATTTGGCTGGAAGGGTGCAGCCACCATTGTCGGATAGAGAGCTGGTTGACATGTTTCTGGGGACCCTGTCTGGACCATTCTTTAATCATTTAATCGGGAGTTCATCTGCAGGATTCACCGATTTAATTCTGACCGGTGAAAGGGTCGAGGCTGGCATTAAAAGTGGTAAAATCCAAAAGGATGCCTCTGCTTCCACTGCTATTAAGAAGACCTTCCCAGCTAAGAAGGAAGTTTCTGCTGTTCACAACCAGATAAACCAAGGAAGAACAGAGCGCCGACCAACAGTGGGAGCTGTGATAATCCAAAACTCTTCAATCGATCAACCTCGCAACAATCAACCAAGAGTTAATCAGCAAAGGGTAGAAAGGCCATAACGGCAGTTCAACCGAATCAATATGACACCGACTTAAGTCCTTCCTCATTTGTTAAAGCTGAATCTTACCAATTTGAAAGAAGCACCGAAAAACCCCAATACCTCTTCTCCTTATTATCACTCCAATGCAAAATGTGCATACCACTCTGACAGTGTAGGGCATGATACCAACAACTGTTGGGCTCTTAAAAACAAGATCCAAGATTTGATAGACGCCAAGGAGGTAGAATTTGATGCGCCCGAAAAGCCAAATGTGATTTCTGCCCCAATGCCGAAGCACGGTCATAATGTCCATGCCGTTATGGAAGATCTTCATGTCACCACCGTTAATGAATTAATGACTCCGTTATCAATGATTAAAGTGAATTTGATGAAAGCCGGGATATTCCCGGGCTATGGAAAAGACTGTTACTTCTGTTCAAACTTGCAAACTGACTGCCCACTATTGAAATCAGGCATCCAACGCCTGATGGATATCCAAGAGATCCTCTTTCAAAAGACTCTTGTTGATATTATCACTCATGTTACTCCTGCTACCTTTGATACTCCAACCAATGACATTTCCATAATAACCATCTCCGACAATCTTCCCAAGACCTGCAAAAGGCCTGTAAAGATTACGCCTGATCCTAAGTTTGTGCCGCTAAAAATCACCATGCCAGGGCCTGTCCCGTATAAATCTAACAAGATGATACCATGGAGCTACGGAGGAGAAATCTTCTACCATGGTATCAAGCACATTGAATCAGTCCAAGAGAATTCCGATGATGAAACCCATGATATAGGGAATATTGCGGGAATGAGCAAGATAACTCGCAGCGGAAGGATCTTCTCTCTGGAGATTGCTCCTCCACGAGCAGTCTTCGGACCCTCGAGAGTTTCTGTGCCTGTCAAGCCATCTGTGCAAAGCCCGGTAATTGAAGAACTTGATGCTCCTGAAGTTAGACCCTTTGATGTTGCTACCAAAGGTAAGGGGATACTAGAAGCGCCTGTCAGGACAAAGGCTCAGACTATGGTAATCCCCGAGACCACCCAGAAAGAGATAGAAGAAATCTTAAAGATAATCAAGAAGAGCGACTACGATGTCGTGGAGCAGCTAGGGCAGACCCCTTCCAAAATCTCCATGTTGGCTCTCCTACTCTGCTCTGAAGCTCATGCTAAGGCCTTAATCAAATTTCTAAAGACGGCACACGTGCCTCAAGAAACTTCTGCTGACCAGTTTCAAGAGTGCATGGCTAGCCTTACAGCCGATAACGATCTTGGTTTTTCTGATGCTGATTTGACCCCTAAGGGAAGGAAGCACAACGATGCACTGCACGTCTCGGTAGAGTGAAGAGGGACTACACTTGCCCATGTTCTGGTTGACACCGGTTCATCTTTAAATGTGCTACCGAAGAAGGTGTTGGACAGATTGGACTGTGAAGGTTTGACCCTAAAGCCCAGTAACATCGTTGTTAGATCCTTCGACGGTTCTAAGAGGATGGTTCACAGGGAAGTGGACATTCCAATCAAAGTGGGCACAAAAATTTTCAACTCTACTTTTTATGTGATGGACATCCGTCCTTCATATTCATGCTTGTTGGGAAGGCCATGGATCCACAATGCTGGGGCAGTCACTTCCTCTCTACACCAAATGCTAAAGTATCCAGTTCAGGGTAAGATTATAACGGTGCACGGTGAGGAAGAGTACATGATAAGTCACCTCAACTCCTTCCGCTATATGGAGTTAGATGGAGAATTCATAGAAACGCCTTTCCAACATTTTGAAGAAGTTTCTCCCGAAGTCGCAGTTGCAAAGACAATGACCGATGTGCCTATCGTTCACAAGCCTGTGTCTAGGATGGCATCCCTCAAAGATGCGGAGGATGTAATCAAAGAAGGAGGGAGTACAGTGTGGGGGAAACTGCCTAATTTTTCTCATAAGACAGACAAGTTCGGACTAGGTTTTACTGCTGCTGGCCAAAAAGTTGTGTGTCGCTCCAGGGCTGGAGGACCACCCGTAAAAATCACTCACCATGGAATTAAATCCTTAGAAGATGATGATGAAGAAGACAACTTTGAAGATTGGATCTTTCCAACCGTCGAAGGAGGATTAAGCAACTGGGAAGCGAAAGACTTCGTTCCCATCACTTTCATCAACCAGTAATTTATCTTTGAACAATTTCCTATTTTGGTCTGTAATGATTAAACAATTTGTACACTATTTTCACCTTATGCCTTACCCGGGGCATATAGGTCCATTTGTGAGGGCTTGATTTCTTCATTATCATATGCCATTTTTAAGTGAATCATTGGACGTTTTCATCTATAAACTGTTGTGTTCATTTTCTTTCCTTTTACATTTTGTTTTGTTTAAGGATGGCTATCCCTTACACACACCCACACTCACAAAATACAGGTACCCATCCACTCCGGATTCCATGGGTGGCTATTCTGCTTTAGCCTTCGGTGACTCTGAAGATTTGGTCAATCATGCCGAGTACGAAGGTGATGAAGACTGTGAAGTGCCTGGAGAGTTAGCCAGACTTTTGCAACAAGAAGAGAGGGTTATTCTGCCCCATGAAGAGTTGCTAGAAACCATCAACCTGGGAACAAAGGAAGACAAGAAAGAGGTTAAGGTGGGTGCCAACCTGGAACCAAGTGTCAAAGAGCATCTAGTTCAGCTGCTGAATGAATATGTTGAAATCTTTGCCTGGTCCTACGAAGACATGCCGGGACTCGACACAGATATTGTGGTTCACCGTATCCCTACAAGAGAAGATTGTCCACCGATCAAACAAAAGGTCCGCCGAATGAGGCTCGACATGTCTGAAAAGATCAAAGATGAGGTGATAAAGCAATTCAATGCTGGATTTCTGGATGTTACTTCCTATCCACAATGGGTTGCTAACATTGTGCCCGTGCCTAAGAAGGACGGAAAAGTCAGAATGTGTGTGGACTATCGGGACTTAAACATGGCTAGCCCTAAAGATGATTTTCCACTACCACACATTGACATCTTGGTTGACAACACAACTCAACACAAGGTATTTTCCTTCATGGATGGATTCTCGGGATACAACCAGATCAAAATGGCCCCCGAAGACATGGATAAGACTACTTTTGTCACGCAATGGGGTACCTTCTGCTATAAAGTGATGCCATTCGGACTGAAGAATGTCGGGGCAACCTATCAGCGAGCCATGGTAGCTTTGTTTCATGATATGATACATCATGAGATCGAAGTCTACGTAGACGACATGATAGCTCGTTCACAGACAAAAGAAGAACACCTCGATCACCTGCAAAAGTTGTTTGACAAATTAAAGGAATATAATCTCAGACTGAACCCTAGCAAGTGCACTTTTGGAGTCAGGTCTGGTAAACTTTTGGGATTTATCGTCAGCAACAAAGGCATTGAGGTTGATCCTGCTAAAGTCAAAGCTATATAAGAAATGCCTGCCCCCCGCACTTAAAAGGAGGTTAGAGGTTTCTTGGGACGCTTAAACTATATTGTGAGGTTCATCTCTCACCTAACATCTACCTGTGAGCCAATCTTCAAGCTGTTGAAGAAAGATCAGGTGGTTGAATGGAATAATGATTGTCAAGTTGCTTTTGATAAAATCAAGGAGTATTTGCTGGAACCTCCTATCTTGATGCCACCCGTCGAAGGAAGGCCGCTAATCATGTATCTGACTGTTTTGAATAATTCAATGGGGTGCGTACTGGGCCAACATGACGAGTTTGGCCGAAAAAAGCATGCCATTTATTACCTTAGCAAAAATTTTACCGACTGTGAGACTCGCTACTCGAGAAAACTTTCTGCGCTTTGGTATGGGCTGCTCGCCGGCTAAGGCAGTATATGTTGACACATACCACTTTGCTGATTTCCAAAATGGATTCGATCAAGTACATCTTCGAGAAGCCTGCTTTATCCAGAAGAATCGCTAGATGGCAGATGATCCTGACTGAATATGATATTCAGTACATAACCCAAAAAGCTATAAAGGGGAGTGTACTAGCTGACCATCTAGCTCATCAAGCCGTCGAAGATTACCAATCTATGAGATTTGACTTCCCTGACGAGGACATCATGACATTGGACAACATTGAAGGTAACAGACCGTATGACAGACCTGAAAATGGATCCCGATGGACCCTGTACTTTGATGGTGCTTCAAATGCACTTGGCAACAGTATCGGTGTGGTACTTATTTCTCTGGAAGGTTGCCATACACTCTTCACTGCCCGACTTTGCTTCAGCTGTATCAACAACATGGCTGAATATGAAGCTTATATCTTTGGTCTCAAGGCTGCTATTGACTTGGGAATCAAATCTTTGGTCGTATTTGGGGACTCAGCTTTGGTTATTAGTCAAATCAAAGGAGAGTGGGGCACTAAACATCCTAATCTTATCCCATACAAAGAACATGTCCTGACATTGTTGCCTCATTTCGAGCAGATTACCTTTGAGCACTTCCCGCGAGAAGAAAATCAGCTAGCAGATGCTCTGGCTACAATGTCTTCTATGTTTAAACTCAACTGGGACAATGAAGCTCCCCAAATCACCATCGAGCGAATGGACAAACCTGCACACTGTCATGAGATTAATACCGAAGAAGTAGTGGAATAACCCTGGTTCCATGAAATCAAAAGGTATCTCCAGACTCGAGAATACCCTGAAGGAGCTTCAGTCAATGACAAAAAGTTCTTAAGGAGATTTGCTGCCAAGTTCTTCCTGAGCAATGGTATCCTATATAAGCGCAACCATGATTATGTTCTACTTTGTTGTATGGACAAAGCTGAAGCTGAGTTGATCATGACTGAAATACATAGCGGCACATTTGGCACCCACTTAAGCGGACATACGATGGCTAAGAAGATTCTAAGGGCAGGCTACTACTGGTCTACCATGGAAGCTGATTGTCATCAACATTCCCGTACTTGTCACAAATGCCAAGTCTATGCTGACAAGATACATATTCCTCCAGTTCCTCTCAATGTTCTGACAGCTCCTTGGCCATTCACAATGTGGGGAATCGACATGATTGGAGAGATCAAGCCTACGGCCTCCAATGGACATCGCTTCATCCTGGTGGCTATTGATTACTTTACTAAGTGGGTCGAAGCATCTTCCTTCGTCTCAGTTACAAAGAATGTGGTTGCCCGCTTCATCAAGCAGAACCTCATTTGCCAGTATGGTATCCCCGACAGGATTATCACGGACAACGGTACAAATTTGAATAACACTGTGATCACCGCTCTGTGCGAGCAGTTCAAGATTCAACATCACAATTCATCTCCCTATCGGCCAAAGATGAACGGTGTTATTGAAGCCGCGAACAAAAATATCAAGAATATCATTCAAAAGATGACAGTCACCTACAAGGACTGGCATGAGATGTTACCGTTTGCTTTGCACGGATATCGCACCACGGTGCGTACTTCAACTGGGGCAACCCCCTTTTCTTTGGTATATGGCATGGAGGCTGTTTTACCTATGGAAGTTCAGATTCCTTCCTTGAGGATCATGAAGGATACTGGTTTGAGTGAAGACGATTGGATTTAGACCCGGCTTGACGAACTTAATTTGATCGACGAGAAGTGACTTACTGCTATTTGTCATGGTCAGACGTATCAAAAATGGATGATCAAGGCTTTCAACAAGAAAGTCAGGCGTCAGGTATATCAAGTCGGAGATCTTGTAATCAAGCGGATCATCTTGCCGCAAAGTGATCCCAGGGGAAAGTGAACTCCTACTTACGAAGGACCATTTGTGATCAAGAACATCTTTTTTGGAGGGGCAATGATTTTGACCACCATGGACGGCGACGACTTGCCGCACCCTACGAACGCAAACATAGTCAAAAGATACTACGCATAAATGACCCGACAAGTTGAAAACCCGAAAGGGTGACTTGGGCAAAAATGGGCATCCCGGTGAATCGAAAACCCGAAAGGGCGGTTCAGGCAAAAATTAGGGATAAATGAAAAAATCTGTACACCCGGCAAGTTGAAAACCCGAAAGGGCGACTTGGGCAAAAAAGAGTTTCCCGGTGGATCGAAAACCCGAAAGGGCGATTCAGGCAAAAGTTAGGGAATTAAAGCGTATGACTATGTCTCGTCGGATCACTTTAAGGACAATCTCTTCGCCACCAAACTCCAAGCTTCTGATCAATCCAATCATCCGTGGACGAAGCAACGAATGGACAAAATACTCAGAGTTGTGAAGACTATAGCAGAATGGGAACCCCATGGAATTGTTACACATAGCCATCTTTCTTTTTGTATAAATTTTTTCAATTTTTACGACAACATTCTCTTACTAGGATGTATGTCTCCTTTGTATAAAGATACTTACAAAAGTTAATACAAAAATACTTCAAAGTGCAGAAATTTGCTTGCTTTTCCTTTCTTTTTACACTTATGTTTTATTTGAAAACGTCCAATGGTTTGTTAAATAGGCATATGCATTTGAATATAATCATTTGCTTACAAATAAAACAAAATGATAAAGGATAATTACTGGTAGGTCGAAAGTATAGGAAAACGTCTTTAGGCTATTCCATAAGAAATCCCCTGCAGTATGTCATTCAGATCCTCAACAAAGCTAAAACCTTGAGGTACATATCCCCAGCGGAGTTAAATTTTAAAATTCCCATCAGAATTAAGTCTCTAAACTCCCGATCCCCAGTGGAGCCCGAAAACTTTGAACTACAGACCCTCAGCAAAGATGAAACCTTCTTCCCTAACGAATTCAAATTTCCAACTATCGATCCCCAGCGGGAACCATTCAGTTTTCCCCAACTTCCCCAACAGGTTATCTTAAAAGTCTGAGAATCAACCAAATAACAGTTAACTTTTTTGTTTTATCCCCAACTAGGATAATTCCCCAGTAGATTGGCATACAACCCAAGCTCCTGACTTCCCCGGCAGAATAAACACTCTCCCCACAGAGTTATTTCCCAACAGAACGAAGATTCTAGTTCCTGTTTCCCCATTTGAAGCCGCCCAGGTTTTAATTCCCCAGTAGAGGTCGTCGGATTTTTCCTTATTTCCCCAGGAAAGTTATGAAGGATTCTTATTCCCCGCAGAAGTTGTCAAAACTCTTGTTAATCCCCACAAGTCACCAAGGATTTTCAATCCCCAGCAGTGGTCCCAGGATTTCTCATTCTCAACAATCAAAGATTTTTAGAATCCCCAGCATCGGTCAAGAATTTACTTTCTTCGGCAGCAGTCAAAGATTTCATTATCTTCAGCGGTCAAGGATTTATTTTCCTCGGCAAGACGGATAATCAGCTTACATGCACATCCATTACATTCATTAATAGAACATATTTTATTGCATCATACATATCATGCAACATAACTTTGTGCTTTAGCTAACATTCTACCCTTTTCAGGATAAGATTAAAAAGCTATCGTTAACAACTATTCAGAGATTTCAGATACAGTATGGATACACCCCAGACACGGCGGTCATTCTATTAATCATTCAGAATTTCAAGTCAAGATACATTATGGATACACCCCAGACACGACGGTCATTCTACTACTCATTCAGACTCCAGCAATCAGATATAAACTAGATACACTCTAGACACGGAAGCCATTCTATTTCTCATTCAGATTCAACTATCAACTTCAAGTTCAGGTACACTCCAGACACGTAAGTCATTCTGTCACTTGTCCGAATCCCAGTTACAATACGGATATACTCCAGACACGGAAGTCATTCTGCTACTCATACAGATCTCAACTTTAGATACAGTCCAGATACGCTCCAGACACGGTTTCCATTCTGTCACTCATTCGGAATTTATCCCCAGCATATAGATGCTCCATACACAGATGTTTCTCTGTCACCCATTCAGAATACAGATACACTCCAGACACGGCATTCATTCTGATGTTCATTCAAGAATCAAATATAGTTACAACTCGGATATGCTCTAGACACAGACACCATTCCTTTGCTCATACAAACCCAGTCTCCAGATACAACTCAGATACGTTCCAAATATGGATACCATTCTGATGTTCATTCTACTATTTTTCAACAAACAAGTTTTAGATGGCATCTCTAAGCCCATCTCCAGCAAGATTCTACCATCTCCAAATGGCATCTTTAAGCCCATTCCCTCAGCTACATTTTTGACGAGTGCAAATTTACGGGCACTCTAGTGTCCAATCCTCTTTTACCGTTCGAGTCACGACAGGCAAACTTGCCAATCTAACTCTTCAGGTTCAAGAAGATTGAACAGGGGCGACTGCTGTACCCCAAAATTTTCCCTCTCATTTTATCAACATTTCTCGTCACAAGGCTCTTGGAACTCAAGATCAAGCTAGGGTTTGCTCTGCTCAAGGCATCTCCTAGCACTAATGACCTAAACTAGGGTTTGAGTTTCCACATGGATTTTTGGACCTTCAATGCTCAAATTGACTTTCATACTTCATGATGGACTCATAAGTTTGACCATACCAAGTTTCAAGCCTTGAATCAAATTTTTGCCCAGTCAATTGGACAGTTGACCTAGAAATCAACTATATTGGGGAAAAAGTCAACTGTGGCCAATTTACAGTCAAACCTCATGAATTTTTACCCACATCAACATTATGAACTCATATGAATCATTGGATCAAGTTTGGACCATAATTCCACAAGAAATTTGATCAGATCACCAAAAGGGCAAAATGGTCATTTTTAGGGTTTTGACTGTACAAAGGCGATTTTTGACTGTTTGACCTAGCCAATGGCAAATTAGGCTCAACCATGGACTCAAGGACTCAATGGCATCATCTTGACCTATTCAACAAGTTCAAAAGACCTCAAATGCATGGGATTGACAGATGAATTTTTCAGTCAACTGATCAAAATTTGACTGTACACTGAAAAGTCAAACTTTGACTTTTTGGTCAAAATCAAGTGCCAAGGGTCATTTTTCATCAATATGTGTCAAATTATGAAACTTGTTCATCAAGAAACCCAAAATTGCAAATTAGGGTTTGAAATTGAAAATTTTCATAACTTAGAATTTTTCTAAGTTATGAAGTTTTCTTAATTTTTCCTAACTTTGTCCCACATTTTCATCATGATGCAAATGGATTCAAACAAAACTTACAACATGAAAGTTGTAGTACTCCAAAAAGTCTACAACTTTTATTCACAAAGTTTTCTCAAAAGAATCTTGGATCTCAAGTTATGATTTTTGGAACAAGGGTCCCTAAAACTTTTAACTTAGAGAAATTTTGCCCTAGTTTAGGCAGGATTTTGACCTATCTTCTTGGCCATTTTTCACATAGTTCCACTTGGAGTATTAAGTTTCATTTCAAATATGGATTATAGAGAATGTTGCAAGCTTTCCAAATTGTCCAAGAACTCCTCAAACACATTTGTGGTTAGAGAGAATCGAATGCTTGAAGTTGGCAAAAACTCACTTTGTATCCATGGCAAAATCATGTTCACTCAAGTTGCATTTTCAAACCAGCATGTCTTGTACTAGTTTGCAGGCCTCTAAACCATTTCACACGCCATAATTTAATGCAAATCCATTGAGCTAATGCATTGTATTGGTCATTAGGGTATTGTACACAAGTTTAATCCCTAAATGGTAAAAGGCACTTTTCCATTTTTGCAAAAGGTTGCTTTATGTCAAACCATGATGTTTGAGCATAGAGCCAAGATCTCAGAAGCCAAATAAAATCCACAAATTGCAGGGACCAAGAGGATTGTATGCAGTATATTTGATGGCTTGTACAGGCCTGTAATGACAACTTCCCATTCTTACTTCAAAAACAAGCAACTTGTCAAAATCCTCACAACTTGAAAACCAGCATAGGTGAACTTACACAAACATTTCAAATAACTTTCACACAACCCTTTGAGCAAGATATACGAGTGTTTGAGCCCCTAAGCACCTCATAGTCAGAAATCACACTTCTTTGGCAAAACAGGGCAGGTGCTGCAACTTGAGTTCCATAGCTCATTTGGCTCGTGCATTTTGCCCCTTATTGCTTCAAACACCTTCCATTCAACTCACTCAAGCTATCCCAAACCTCCATTGCCAATTGTAACTCCATTTACAGTGTTCACCATTTTCATTTCAAGTTTGTGCAGGTTGAGTTCTATAGGCTGATTCAGGGACATTCAAGGCAAGCTAGCTATTGGAAAAGATCAAGTGAAGCTCAGGCAAGCTACCAGACACCTCAAAACCTGTTGAGAAGTGCTGCATTGTCCTACACGAATCCAACTGAAATAGGTTTTTCCTCACTTTTTATCTCTCTATTTAGGAACATTTAGCCTTAGGTTTGTGAATAAAAAATGTAGTGTTCATTGCTAGGAAGCCATACATATGTTCAGTTTCCATTTATAATAAGTGTGCTAGGAGAATTTCATCCATGAACATGTTGAAAAAACTAGGTCAGATTTTAGGGCCAGAGAAATTCTCTCTGGTCTTTGAGAGTTAGGATTAATGCTTTATATGGTTAGAATCGTATTGAAATTCTCTACAAGTTTGATGTTGTGAGTTTTTGCAAAAGATCACGTGTACAGGATCTAGCATTTGAAACAAGGCACGCGCGCGTTTCATTCTGGAGGAAGAAGATGAAGTTGGCTTGGGCTGGGCCTGGCCTGGCTTGCTTCTAACACCTCCCATTTTCATTTTTGCACCCCCCTGGCCCAATTTCTTATATTTTCACATTTTTGCATTTTTGATTTCTTTTCTGATTTTGTTTATTTATTTCCAAATATAAAAAATGTCTAAAAAATATTTTCATAATTTTTTACATTTTATTTAGCATTTTATTTTAATTTTTCTAATATAGGAAACATTTTAAATACTTTTGTATTATTTACTTAAACTTGAAAATAATATGTAAATTATACTTTTATTTTTATTTCTTATTTTTATTTATACTGAAAATATTATTTAAAATATAATTCATTTTTTGTATATATTTTATTTTATATTATATATATATATATA